>JAAGAY010006304.1:0-56582 GCA_011801015.1 Ardeotis arabs | reverse complement strand
CCCCCCCCCCCCCCCCGCCCCCCCTTTTTAATCTATTTAATCTTTCTCAATCACTGCTGTGCAATCCTTACTTCCAGTACTTGCTGCTCATTCAGAGAATTCCTTATTGAACCCCTCAGTGTCCCCAGCACATCCCAGTCATATCATAATGTTTCTGGCAGCCTCTTGCCAAAAATGAGTTTGAACTACGCTTTTGCAACAGTGAAAGGCCATTTCCAAGTCTTTACACCCATTTCCAGGAGTGATTTCCCTGAGGAACTAGCTTAAAGCTTTCAATGTAGCTTTTTTCTATCATTAGTGTGTTCACGGTAAAACAAAAGAGGAAATTGTGTGTATGTTTGGGTGTGCACAAATGTCTGTGGGAGAGTGTATTTAATCCTTTTTTCTGTACTGGCAGTACACAGTCATAAATAGTGTGTATAATAATACATATATGAAACTGTTGCTGGAAATTGAGTCTGAATTATGAATAAGGCTTATTTTATATTCCTTCTTTATGTTTGTCTCTGCATGTGTGTATAATGCTGCAAACTGCAGATGCCAACAACTGTAATTGTGTTGTACTTGTAGTTAAATGAAATGTTCTCCAGATTTTATTTTTGTTTAGTAGCCCTCATGAGTAATGTATTTGTTCTTCCAGTATTTTAATGGAATGTGTATGTTGAGAGATATGCCAGAGAATGGACACTGAGGAATACTGTCTCTACGGTAGCTTGACGTGCTGATCAGATGGCCCCTGGGGAGGGATGACGTGCTCCTGCAAGCTTTGACTGGTTCACTTGTAAGTGGACTAGAGAAAAGACCAAGAGGGTGGCAGTAGTCCTCAGATGATAATTAATATTTTGGCCAGGGTGACAGGAGCTCATGTGCAAGTTCCTTACTTTATATCTACCAAGGAGAGGAGAAAAAGAAAGCATTGAGGGGGCAAATGGAGGAGAGTGAGTTAAACGTCCTGAGTCAGGAGAAAAATAGTTGAACAGAAAATAGGTAAGAGAAGTGGAAAGGAAAAGAAAATGCACAGAAGCAAGGATGAAGTCTTTAACTTCCAACAAAGTGTTCTGTTTATAATTCAGAGAAGTGTTGTCCAGCTCATGAAGGAGTAGTTACACCAGAGCAACTCATACAGTGATGAGTGACAGTTTAATTCACTTTCTGTGGTGGGGAATGTCTAGCAAATCAGGCTTGTGATATGTTGCAGCATCGCCTAGTTCACATCAATGTGAAATGCTGAGGATAGTCTTAGGCTGAATAGCAAATTGTTGCAAAGTTACTCGGCTAGGTTATGGTATGCCCGTGGGTGTTTCTGCCACCGTGGCTCTGATCGGGTTGTAACAAAAGAAGGAAAAAAAAAAATAAATTTGGAAATAAGAAGCGAGTTGTGTGTGGGCTTCCTCCTGAAAGCTTCTGCTACTCATGAGAAGATGTTTGAATGGGGCATGAATTCCAGGATGGACTTTGTCTCCTTCTGGGAATGGGCTGCACGTAGGAGTTGCACACTTGTCTGTCTTACTGGGTTTTGGATATTCTGAGCTAGCTGTTCTCCTTAAAAAGCCTTTTAACTCAGTTTTTCTGAAGGATATAAAAAGTATTTATGCATGTTGACTGTATCCCAGTATATCTTGACAATCACGTGTGGTGGCAGTTTTTGTATTCCAACAGGGGAAGAACTTAACCCCAGTTTTTTCTGGATCAAACTGAATTAGTTTTCACCATATGCAGCACCTCATCTGAACATGCAGGGGGGAGGAGGAATTTGAAATGAAGTTGAGAGCTGTTTCTGTGATGCAGTTATTTTAATAACCGTGAGTCTCTCCGCAGAGCAGGCTGATTGCTTTTTGGAGTGTTGCTTGGGAGGAGAGAGGGTCAGGAAGGTGTGTAAACTCAAAGCGAGACCTCAAATGACCATGTGCGTTTAGGTGCTTGAACGGAATGATTGGGTTTTGCTTTTCATTTTTGTAGTTTGTACGTGGGTGAAAGCAAAGATTTCGCGTTTGTTCCATTTCATCCTTTTCAGGAGAAGGAGCAAGCCAAATGAAGTAGAAAAAGTTAGTCATAGGAGTCTGGGGTCACACTTGTATGAATCTGTGATAAGCTTTGGGATGCAGCAGAGAAACCAAGGAATAACCTCACTAGTCTATGATATTCTGATATTCTATGATATTCATAGAATAATTCAGTTTGGGAAGCACCTTAGGAGGTCATCTTGTCGAACCTTCTGCTCAGAGCAGGCTGGCTGCGGAGGCAGAGGAGGTTGTTCAGGGCCATGTCTGGGTGAGTCCTTTGGTACTGGTGAGGATGGGGGCTGTGAAGCCAACCTGGGCAGCCATTCTGCTGGTTGAGCACCTGCTCTGGATTTTTTTGTCCCTTTATTTTACCAGATTTTCACTTGTTGCAGCTTGTGCCTGTTGCCTCTTCCACTTTCACTGTGTGTGTCCCGGGAAGAGTTTGGCTCACCACGTGCTCCAGACCTTCAACTGTCCACTAAATCGTCACAAACTGTGGGTTATAAAGAGCTCGGATCAATGTTTGTCAAGCACCTATGCAGCAGACAATATTTTTTGGTGTATTTGAGTCCATTTAACAGTATCTGTGTTGAGGGGTTTTTTAACAGGGCTCTGATTCTGCTGTGCTCTTACGTCAGGGAGCAAGGACGGAGTGAGGTGCAGGCAGCATTTGTACTAACATCTCTATAGGTACCGACACAAAAATACCTGTGTTCCTGTCTGCCTATAGATCATACATGTCAGGTGGGTCTGGATTTACTTACAGAGTTCAAAGTTGGATATGGTTCCTGTTCCAATCTGCGCTTCGGTTGCCTTTGTAGTAGTTGCGCCTCCGCTTCCGTGCCATTAAAATGGAGATTATATACTCTTATTCACTGTGAGTCCTATGGTAACTGTTAAATGCTTTTAGTTCCTTGGGAGAAAACTGCTATAAAAAGGCAAAAAAATATATGTTTATAGTATAAACTACATGCTTGTAGTTAAACAGGGTTAATTAACTCCATACTCGTAGTAGATTACTTTTAAACCAAAGAAGTGTGCTTTTGTAATGCTCTATGTTACTGTACAAATTGGATTCTCTTATCCAAATTACTTGTTGGAAATCGAAGGAGATGTTCACAAGGCTTTCTAGGATGGCCTCATTTTTCACATTCAAGATTTGGAAGTAGAAACAAAGCTTGGAAACTTGGGATGCTTTTAAAAATTAATTCCTTTCATAGAAGCAGTTAAGTGTTTTGGTTTTTTTTTGTCAGCTTTAATAATAACGAGATTTTGATGCTGGGATGAACGATAATTGCAAATAGCAAAAAGTCATCAGAACGTTGTTACTCAGATTGCAGATTTTATTAGTCGTAAAAGAAATTATTCACCTAGAAAGGCAGTTTTATAAGTGCTCATTTACATTAAGACTTGCTGCATAATTTTTGTTTAAAAAAAACCAAACCCACACAACCAAAAACCCCCACAATCTTTGTCCTGTCCTTCAAAACTTTGATTATTTTCTCCTTCCAATCCAGTTTGCTTGTCATCTGTGCTCCTGCTTATCCATGAGACCGATCTTATTTTTGCCCCTTCTGTCTCACAGTGTATCTGCTGCTGCTTGGATTTATTCCGTCGGCTGAGTACCGTGCATCTCCCCCGCATGCATTTCTTCCACAATTACAAAGGATGTTTATCTTTTATGAATGACTTCATAGGTAGATGAGTTGTTTGGCCCCTTACATGTCTCTAATCTCATGAGGTGTTGGGATTTGCAGATGTAAATTAAATTTTCATCCGTTTTCTCCCATTTCTTTTGTGGTGTTTTCAACCTGTGTCTTGATTAAGTACAGAAATTGAGCACATCCTTCACTGTAGGAGTACAATTAGTCGGAGAGCCTGCTCTGTGAGCTTAAAGCAGGGTACATACTGAAATATCGCTTTAACTGGGGTGTTGGATGGTAGACTCTTCAGGGTATGGGTACAGCCTTTACATGTTCCTGCTAGAGAATTCATACAGAGAGCATGAATATTCAACAACTGCCTGCCTCTTGTTCCTTATGCTGAAATATTAATACAGCAGTGATTCCACACCTAATCTTGCCGAGATCGGATGTGTGTAAGTAAGTAATCCTACCAACAATATCCTGTGTGCACCCCAGCCTTTTTGCGGGATCGTGCCTTTCTGGACCATGCTGAACACCAATTACTCTCAGTAATGCAGCTGGATCTACAGCTGCCGAAATGATGATGGGCTTTCATGCGGAAGGCGAGGAGCATGGGCTCCGCTCCCAGCCGCGTGCCACTGGGTCATCGTTTCAGCCTGCAGAAGGTCGTTAGCTCCAAAGGGGAATGAGGCTACTACTCGTTGTAGTGAAAGTAATTTCAGACACGCGGATAGAGAAGTACTTTACTATAATGCCCATTGTGACAAAGCTGTCTTTGAACTTTGCCGGCATCAAATTGAGATCCTTCAGCTGGCGTTTTTGTCGCTTGGGCCTTTTTGGGATCAGATTGCAGGCGACTCAGTGGCTTCAAAAATGCAGGATTTCTGCACAATTGCCGTGCTCTGGGCTGTGACTTGAAAATAGGATTTCACAATTGATATTGCAGACTCCTGAGTCTTATTTTCTAAACTAGTATTTAAAGTATGCCCCACCAATTCTGGTCTCAAAGCTGGTTGTTGAAACTATAATATGTTTCAACACAACATTATGCAGGCTAAAGTGAAGATTGGTATGGCAGTGGAGCATATTCTTCTGTTTCATGTATATTTGAAAGCTGAGAAAGCTTCTGCTGAAGTCAGACGACACAGGCTTGTCAAATTGTTCACGAACGGAAAGATTGCTCTTGGATGGAATTAATTTGCAGTATCTCATTTACCATCTTGAGTTTTGTCATGAATTTCCCCTACTCGGCAGCCTGAAATGCCAAGTGAAAAAGTGTTTCAGGGAGAGATAATATAATATATTAAGAAAATGTTATTGATCAGAGTATGCTTTTACTGGAAGATGACTTTTTCTGACCAGAACACAAGGGACTCTGCCTTGTTATAGTAGGAAAGTGTATTGTAATATGCAAACAGCATTATTGTTAAGGTCACAGCAACTTTGTTTTTACATTCCACTTCCTCTGGAAGTGAGCTTTTCCACAACTTGACACTGTCAACTGGGCTACAGTAAGAACAACTTCAGTTTTAAACTTTAAAAAAAAGGTTATAGCAATTTTTTTGTTTTATGAAGGAAGGAAATGAATGCTGTTTTCCACATCACCAAAGGTCAGAACTTGTAATTTGATAGGCATTACTGTAAGCATTTTGCTATGATGGTGGACTGTAATGTAGTAGTCCTTTGTCAGAATCAATTAACACACATTTTCTCATCATACATTTATTTTATTCATTTCTTACAGACAGCAAATGTTGCACGTTTTGTTTTGGAGTGGCTTCCATGCACAAGAACTGTGAGGCATTTAATTTTCCCACCTCCTGTGGGAAGATGAGCCAAGTGGAAGAGTCCATATTGCCCACAGGCAGCTTATGTGGGTATGTGGACATCATTACTCTGCAAAACGCGAGGACATAAATTTATGATGGGATGCCCAGTACAGGCAACTTGAAACAAGGACACTTGTAAACACGTTTGATTTCAAGAGGGCTCTCACTGCATAAACAGTGGCGAAAGCCATGAAGGTCCTGCGTGCAGTGAGATTGCTTTCTGCTGAAGGGCTCAAAATTTCCCCTCGAGAGTGAGCATGTCATTAAGATGATACTTCTTGAAGGTATTCTGAGCTATTTCTAATCAAACTCATCCAAAACACATTCTGCAAAACTTAATTGTTGGCAAAATCTTATCTCTGTGTGATTTAGTTATTGTATGAGCCATGTTAATTTACACTGGAAACATAAACTCATTTGGAATAAATCAGTGAGGGTTGCGCTGCCAATCCAAGAATATTGGTTTTTTGTGTGTGTTTTTCTTTTGTCCTGCTCCACTTCCAACACATCCCTCTAGTGGTTTTCTCTGGTTTTGTTGCAATAAATCTCTACTTCAGTGAATTTGAAGATAGAAACTCGACTGCAAAAATTCATCTCTGGTACAGTAGCGGGTTACTAACCGGTGCAAGGTTTCCACATGGTGAAGTGATTTCTTCACTTCAACCAACCATTTTCTACACAGGCAAAGCAGCGTTGCTAAAATTGTTGTCAATTGTTGTTATATTCTAAAATTTAGAGAGATCTCTGTGCTGCTTTTCTAATTTAGTTTGGACAACGAGAAGTTGCTGGTGTAAATCAGGGGAACAGATCTTGGTTGTGTGAAGGACCTGTTTCCTGGTCTTTTTTTTGCAGACATTGATAGCCATGTGCAGGGGAGAGACAGCTTGTGTTATTACAGCAGGCAGTTAATGTTAAGAATTTGAAAGGTTTAGATTCTGGCTTTTAAGGGAGTAAAAAGCAAAACAAAACCGAAGTCCCTAGATCTTCCGCCCTCTTTAGCCGCAAGAATTTGGAATGGTTTATTTAGCAAAATAAACATGGCTTGAAGTGCAAGTGTTGTAAAGGTTACAGAGGAATATCCTTAAACTTCCTGCAAGAGTAAATCCCTTGTTTGTACTGCTCAGGATGTTTAAAAGTACGTGAAAATCCCTCTCTATTTCCCTCCATTGCTTAAAGAGGAGGAGAGTTACTACCATCACTGCACCTCCCAGTCCCCATGGGACCTCGGTTTAGGGAACTTGGCTCGTAGGATCACCTCGGCTGGTGCGGATGCCCACCCTGTGGGAGCTCTGCTCCTAAAGATGCTTTATGTTGCCATGTGTTTTCCTACCACTTGGCAGGAAAACCATGCTCAGCCTTTCTAATTCTCTTCGTCTTCCCGGGATGTGCCAGAGCTCGCCCAGCTCACAAAGCATCCCTTGTGCGGGCTTGAGCCTCCCAAATGCAGTGGCTGTTCGGGATGGCTGGTAATGTCTCCCTGTCAGCTGTCTTCGGTAAGAATAGGTAGAGTTTCAACACATGTTGTTTCTAAACAACTCTATCAACACAGCTGTTCTGCATTTCCTTGCAACCTTTTATGACTGGCTCTCCAGCATGCTGTTTAAAATACCACTGGTATCAGCTAAATCTGGCCAGCCCTGTGGATGAACTTTAGTACTCGTTTTGATGTGCCTGAAAAGATGAATTATTTAAACATAAATCCATTTAGTTTTCATGTTTCCCTATCATCATGAACTGAAAGATGAGGGGAAGAGGAGAGGGAAAAAAAGGAACCCCATGGGAGGACAGTTTGCACTGCTTAAGTCATGGCTAAGTTGTTTTATTTGGTTTGGAAATGGTTCTTGGTGGGCACTGTAAACACAGGGAAGGTATCTTTCACTTTTACTGCATTTCGTGCTGAGCGTGAAAATTCAGTGGTAAGCAGAAAAGATGACGATCTATAAAATCCCTTTGTACGTTTGTAGAAGAGTTTGATATAATGACACAAAAGATGTCTCTTAATCTGTGCATCTAATTGTAATGCAGTAAAGAACAGCATCTCCGCTTACAAGCATGTGAGTGAAAACATTTACGCTGAATGTTTATGGGGACACGAAGAGACAGTTCTTGAAGAGCGCAAAAGGCTTTCTAATTTTTTTTCCTGCTTATAGGAGGTGGGTTTTTTGGTTTTTTTTTTGGTTTTTTTTTTTTAAAAAAAAAGGCCTTTAAAAAAAAAATAACAGGCTGCACAGATGAGATAAATAGAAAGATGCAGAATACCACATCTCTGACAGCAGTGGGATTGTGGTGGGGAGATCATGGCCAGATTTGGATCTTCCCTTGCTCGGTCGTAATTCTGCTCATGAGCTGCTTTACATCCTCGTGAAAGGCAACTCTATGCAGCCTGGATTTGAATAATAGAGTTGCCATTAATGTCCAACATAAAAAAGATGATTGGTTGTATGCTTGATTTATGGGAAGCCGATGGTGGTAAAGTATACGGTACACGAGGGGATATTTATGCCACTAATGCTTAAAACACAGCCGAATGTTCTGTGCGCTGTAGATGCTTTCAAATGGCAAAAACAAAGGTGTGTGTAGTGGTAAATCCGGTTATTCTGATAGCTGAATGGCCCTAGATCAGGATCTGACTGTGCAGTCTCTTCAACATGCAGAGCAAGTCTGGTAAGCCCCTGTTTAGTTACTGCCTGTTACAGGATTATCAGCTTTGAATCAAAGAAAATAATTTCAGATATGTTAGGATTTAGGGTATATTGTTTCATCTTCATCAGTTTCTAGTGCAAGAATGGTTTTTTTCCAATTTATGTGCAAATAGGCTTCCAAAATCTGTATCTGTGAACTGAGATTTTGTCAGATTTTTTTTCTTCGTCAAATTACTCCTGTTCTGCTAATAACTGTCAAATTGCACCTCAACTCAGCATTTTCTTGATTTATCTTGCCTGCAGTAGCTAACAGTAGCTCTCAGAGTAGCTCTCTCACTTGGCTGCTTGGCAAACAGGGTGCTCTCAAGATACTCAACTGTGCATTTAGATTTTTTTGAAATGTTACAGCAATCATACTTGATTTTTAGAAGAAGAATTCATTGTCAAGTCAAACTGGTTGAATTTTTCAAAAATGGAGCGTGCGCTCTCTCACGTGTTTGTAAGCTGAGCAGACGTACTGCATTCATCATTCTGTGATGCTGAAAACATATATTAGCTCTATGTTTTTAGTCTCCTTTTTTTTTTTTCCAAACAAAATATTAGTCTGTAATATCTTTTCTCCGCTCTGTTTGCACAAATCTACCCCTTCCTTCATTTCTCCAGCAGAATACTTTACAGAGAGGGGGAGGTAGTGGAGAGCCCTTGGTTTGGGGCTGGTTAGTAGCTCCCATCGTGTGATGGTGTTAGTGGTGGTTTCTTCTGGCAGCTTCCTGAGACAGAAAGGTGTTATTAATTAAAGAGCATTTGCTGAGCCTGAGATGAATATTGTCTGATACAGAAAGTTTATATGTATTCCCTAAAATACCCTTTCTAAACCATTTTCTACATTTGGAGCAATTTATTTCTCCCAATCCACTATTGCGGGGGGAGGGGGAGGGGCGGGAATCCCTAGTTGGCTACTAAACCTCTCCTATCCAAGCATATGCTAGCCAATCCTAAGTCCGTAAAGAACTTATCATGTTGAAAGAAAGTGTTTAATATTAAGAAAACGTAGCTGAATACCTGTCTCGGTGTGCTGTGTGGACTTGAACCAACAAGATTGATGCATCCAAATTATAGCAGCTTTATCTGGTGTGAATGAGATGCTACTTACGTTTTCAGGTAAAAGAAATCAACAACTATTAATTTGGCAGAATTATTTATTTCTTACTGATGTTATTTTCAGTGTATCTAATCAGAGCACTCATGAATAGAAATGAAACAATTTAAATAGAGGCAGTGTACATTGTATGATCTTGTTTTCTCAAACTGTTCCATAATGCAGTGAATAAATTTATCTGTTCTACTGAAAAGACTTCTGCAGAAATAGTACGCACTGCTTTCACCTCTATTATTTAATACGACTGTTTTATAACTCTTGGAAGATGGTTATTTCTGCTTCTGCTACAGGCATCTGCAAAAATGTTCATTTTGAGGGAAGAGAAGGGAAAAGTAGCTTTAGAGTCTGAAAATCCAGAGGATGCACCAGGAGCACTTGACTGAAAGGCGTGCTAGAAAATGATGAAATGGTCTTACTCCACACCACTCCCCAGCCCCTGGAATAGCAAGGTCCAGGTTTACAGAAGGCAACTTGGTGAGTAAAGAAGTTGCCTTGAATCGACATTTGAGCTCCTTGGAAGCCCAGGAGGAAACGCAACTGAGCAGGGCGAATGGTCACAAAATCACGTGGTGACACTTGAGTTTTACTCTGAATCATTGGATAAATTTGAGACACTGCGGAAGAGAGGCAGGTTTTGGGTGGCCTCACTGCTAAGCTACTGCTTGTCTGTCAGGTGTGTGGGTGAACCCATGGGCTTTGCAGAGGTCAGCCTTCTCCTTGAGATGTTGTACTGCGGCCTGTGCAGTTTGGGATGGTGGTGGCCAGCAGTGACAGCGATGAACTTTGCAGTGGTTGCTGATGGAGAGCACTCTGTCGTAAGCGACCTAGGGAACGTGACCACACGGTGCTGTGGTCAGCACTGGTTAAGATGTCTTTTTAGTAATATTTTCCATCCAAAATTAAAACTTAGGTTTTAAAAGACGGTATTTGTTTTGAGGTTTTTGGAAGTTGATTTTTTTTCTTTTTCTTTTTTTTTTTCCTACCTGAGGAGGATTTTTACACACTCCAGGTTGGGTATTTTATGTGGGGAGCTTTAGTTGTCTTTGATAACTAAGAACATAAATAGATCATATAGATGAATCTGTACCAGCTGGAAACAAACGAGGAAATTAAGGATTTGTCTTATTCTTCCTACTGAAAGGATGCAGATACTAGGTGCCATCATAAATTCTCTTGCAGTACCTTTAAAAGCTGTAACACCCCTGTGTTCAGGCAGGTCTTTGGTAAGCAAAATCTCATAATCCAAACCCACTATTCTAATAGGTTTTAGATTGCAGTAGTTAATCTGTAGGTACCAGAACACAGAACTTTGGGAATGGGTTGTGGATGACGCAAGTGAAACTGGCTGCTACATTTGTAATCTTCCCTTTTTTCCTTCCCTTTTTTTTTTTTTTCTTTTTCTTTCCCCTTCAGGAATTTTAATCCCAAAATGAATTCCAGCACTTACATGCTCTTAAAAACCTCACTGGCAAGCATCACCTCTTAATCTTTTTACATTTCTTACGATTAGCAGTGCTTTCTAATCCTAACACCAGACCCAACACCAACTGTTAACTGCACTTCTTGTTTTACAGCTAAATCCAATCCTTCTGGCAGTCTTGAGGCCAGCAGTATATTTATCACTCTGAAATTGCCAACGGTAAGATGTTGTGTCAGTTCTTGAGTTGTTGGGGTTTTTTTTTTCTTTTCTCTGTCGTGCATTGATAAATGCAGTGATTAGTATAAACTTATTTTTTATGTATGATGATTTCCAGAAAAAGATGAAAATAGGTGCTTTTTCACCCTCTCTCTTCCAGTCTTTCTTTATTTTCTTCTTCTCCTGGTCCAGGAGAAGTAATTTGCTTTCTACCTGAGTTGATGATTAGTAGCGAGATGTGTAGGTGGAATATGTTTTAGTGGCTTTCCCCCCTCCACTTCCCTCCCCCCACACCTATTAATATATCTGTTAGTAAGCTAATGCCGTTAGGTTGTGCAGGCTGTTCGTGTACAAGGAAAGATAAGACAGCCATGAAATTCTCCATGTGCCCCAAAACATCTTTCCGTTCTGCCAAAGGCCCTGTGCATGTTTTTGTCCATGAGGCAGCAACAGATTTTATATCCAGTCACTTAGCAAAGAAAGGGGAAAAAAATTGCTCTTATTTACTGGTGATGTTTTTTTTTCTCCCCCACCTGGAAAGTTGTGTGGGTGTTTACAGTCTCTACAGGAACTGCTCTGAATTTGCATGAGGAAAGCGGGAAAAGGAACGCTGAAGAACTGCAAACTTCCTTCTCTGTTATTGCTGCTTGATTTTTATTTTTTTATTCCCCCCTGCCAAGGGAGGGGCAGGGAAGGCTTTAGCCAGGAGCATGCATCCCTCAAATGACCCTATTTGCTTAAATCCTTAAATTCATTTTTAGTGTGGATGAAAAGAATGAGAAAGAGGAGCGAGGCGCAGAATAAGAAATGGCACTTTTCTGTAATCACAGGAGGTAGCAGCTGACTGTGTCTTCTGCTGCTGGGGTCTCCATGGTCTATTTTTCTCAGCTGTGATTTTCTTTCCTCAACCAAAGAAGAGGCAGGCGCTATTTGCTACTGGCAGTGCAGGCTGGAGAAAGTCTTTCAGGTTTTAAAGCAAGGTAGGAAGCTGTTGTATATGTGTGTGTATATACATGTGTCTTTATGTATTTAAAGAGCAGCGGTCTTCGCTTTGTGAAGATCTCATGTCTGCAGATTTCAGTGTCTGAAATCTATTTGCTCTGTCACTGGTCTGATAAAAAATGGTACTTCTCCTTGTGCTCCTTGCCCTGCTTGTATCTTCAGACCACGTCAGCTCTGGCAAAAAAAAAATGCTACTTTTGTATTTAAAACAGGAACAAAAATGCAAAGCTGTATGTAGTTCAAAAGAATCAAAGCATAACTGTGTCCTTGCCCTTCTGACCTTATTAAATGTATAGTTACTTAAACTGCTTTAATCCATTACTAGCGAGATTGGTGGCTGGAAGAAGAAACTGGGCTTTGATCTCTGCTCAGAGCGAGCTGCCCTGCATCTCTAGGGGAGAACACGTCAATGCCTGGTCACTTGGGCTGTCAGCATCTTGTGTTGAACAGCCAAGAAATTTTGGGGAGCTGCATCATCCCTACGCACAAACGTGCACACCCAGCCTGCTCTGGCTGTGTCTGGTTTCCCAAGGTGGTTTTGGGGCCTCTCATACCTCTTCTAACGGTTTGCTTTTCCTTTGCTTCTTCCTCTTTTTGGTTTGTGGTTTTACTTTATTTTTCCCATGTGCCAGAGTTCATCCAAGGTCCCTGATGAGTTTGTACAAGCTTGTAAAACGTTTTAGCTGTGACAGTTTAGATTTGACTTTCCAAAAGGAGAAGGGGCCATAATATGTGATAATACAGGGCTGCCACTCTTTTAAATTATTTCTCTGCTGGTCTTCCCTCCAGATAACTTTAAGACTTTTGGTGGGGAGCAAAAATCCTATGAAGTACACAAGTCAAAATTAGGCCTCATAGTTAAATGCCTGCGGTGGGAAGCCGGGGCACAACTGGGCTCTCCCTGGCAGCTGGGCAGGAGAAACCGGTCCTCACTGCTCCTCTGAGCCACGATCGCTCACGACTCTGTGGAAGGAGGAGATGAAGTGAGAGCTGATCTGGGAGGGTGCAGTGTTCATCCTGGGTCTAAAGTTCCATCTCTGATTGCAAGCACAGGGCTTGTGGTGCAGAAGGGAGAGGTTGGAGCGAGGGGAGGCCTAAATTTTGGTATCCTAATGCCCTTACTGCTGCCTTCAGTGGGAAGCTGGCTGAATATAGGTTATATTGTGGATTAGGGAACCACGATGATTAGAAACTGGGGAGAACAATACAAGAGCAGCATGGGGTAGATACACAGCATAGGAAAAAGAAGTTGGTACCCTGGATAACACACAAAGTCTAGGGTGACGTTTTCAGAGCCATGCAGTGTTGCTGATGGCCATGGCGACTTTTGAGCTTGAGTGCTGCAGTTGTTCTACGCTGTTTACCTCCTTTCCTCTGGCTGAATTTCCCAAATAGAGATTTCCTGAGCCCTGCCTTTACAGCTGTTCCCTTTCCATTAAGTGGTCCTGCACAGCATCATACCTACATACCATACAGAAAAATCACTCTAGATTGTAAAGATAAAAAGGAAAACATATTTATCAGGCATTTCTCTGTTTCAGCAAAGAGGGAATATCTGTTCCTTTGAAGTCTTCCGACTGAAAACCATGCTGAGAGTTGATTAATGTAAGAAGTTGAATCTTCTACATCTCTTGCTCTTAGTTCCAGTTTTGAACTCCCACTACAGAACACACATGGTAGGATGCAGATGATCCCATTGCCTTGCTCCTCCTTTAGTATATCCAGTGAAAACTTTTTTTTCCCAGTATGTATTGTAAAAATCAATATTCTAGTTGATGGGAATGAAGGAGCAGTATGCAGATTGATACCTAGGGATCTGCGATCTGTTAGGTGAGATTGCTTTCTCTCTGCGATGGTTACAGTCTTGGTCTTATATACTCTCTACAAATTTGGGGTTTATATACCTAAGATGTGCTTTATGTTTTCTGATAAGTTTAAACAGGACAGAATTGATCAAGGCTCCTATCATAAATAGTAGCTGTTCACTCCATAAAAATTGCTTGTGTAAGTAAATAGTGTTCCAGAAAGTGACAGTCGTAATCCCTGACATCGAATTTTATTCATTCTTCTACATCTGTAAATGTAATTTTTCAGTGGTTTTGAAGCTTGGAAACTGATAACCTTCAGGCTACTCTGTACCTTAGAAACATCCTCCCCTCCCTTAAAATAACATAAGCAGTGACCAGTGAAGCTGAAATAGAAGAAGGTAGTGATAAAAAAACTTAATACAAATGTGAGGAAAATAGGAAAAGTTCAGAAGACACTAAGATTTGAGGAAAAAAAAAAAAATTAACACTGATACAGCCGTGAATCCCAGCTGGGCAGCAATAATTACAGACATAGCAATATTTACCTGAAAAATCACTTTGCTTACCAATCCCACTTGTTGATGCCAGCTCAGATGTTTGACTGCAGGTCCAGGGTGGCTGTGATCATCAGCACTGCGGGTTCTGCGAGCAAGATGGCAAATCGATATGCAAAGCGTGTTTTTAACTGCTTGAAACCCAGCAACGCGCTGTACCTGACCACAGCCTATTTCAAGGTCTGTCAACTTTGAGGATTCGTCGAGCCGGCAGTGTCTCTTTTTGAACGTGCCCATGAAAATAATTATGAATGATTAATTTTAATTACCGCTGGCTGAGGGCAGATCCTTGGCTTGTGGATAGGTTTTTATTACACTGTGTCAGAGTTGGCTGAGCTGGGAAAGTCTCAAACTTCTCCGGTATGAAAGGCGTGCCCAGGAAAGAGCATGTCTGCAGGAGGCTTTTCTCCCATCCCCTGTAATCACTTAATGGTGGGGTAGTAGCTATGGCAGCTGCCCATGGTGTGCGCGTGAGTGCAGAAAGCACTTGAAATTGGGAGGGGGGAATGGCTGGAGGTGAAGACGACTGATGGCTACTTCTGATGCTTTATGGTCTCTTTTCCACTTTTTGTGTTCTTCTGAACTGGAGATGAGCAGAGAGGAGGAGCACACCAATCTTGAAAGGAAGGTATTTCTATCTTAACTTCAAAATGCATTCCTTCTACGTTATTTGGCCACAGTTGTGTGGTAGTATTTTAATGTCTGTCAGGATTTAGAGCAGTTGTCCTCCAAAATAATAATGTTAGACTTGTTCAGTGTACCTCCTGCAAGTCCGAATCCAGGGATAGTGAGCTGTTATCTCTGTTTCAGAGATGTAACCGAGACAAAGACGGATTGGAGGCTGCCTCACTGAGATCTGTTTGGCTGCCTGACTTCCCGTCACTTGTGTGGTGTCTCCAAGGCTGTTGGAGAAGGAATGGATTTGAGCCTTATCTTGCCTGTAACAGCTGGTTTCCAAGTCACTGAAACATCTTTCCCCTCAGACATTAAACCAAAGTGTCTTCATCCCAGTTTAGGAAGGTTTGTTTATTTCTAGGGTTGGAGTATGCATTTAGACATTTAGATACAGATACCCAAGAGATAAGAGGAGGTCTATCAGATAAGCCATTGGCCTCAAACTCTGAAATCCAAAAGTGAAATCATGCGCTTGACTTTACTCCTTGTTTTTCTTCTGGCTTGCTTTTTTTGACCTTGGTCAAATGATTTGACCTTTTTTTCCATATGTTTTTGCTTTTCTATTAAAAACATTCATCTGCTGGGCAGAGACTGAGTTTGTTTATTCCTTTTCTTTTTATATTCTTGCGCAGTACTAAGAGAAAAACTTTGTTGGGACTGTGTAGATCAGAATTGCAATTGCATGCAGAAATATCTTCCAGTCGTTAAAAAAAACCAAAAGTGTCCCTAATTTAGAAATGTCTACTCATGGAAATATTTGTTCTCAGCCAATGAAATTCAGTTTAGTATTACTAGACTTTGAATGATAAGAGTCTGCAGATCCAGCAGCGCTGATTTATGTCCCTACAGAGTTTTAAGGAATATTTCTAGTCCAAGAGTAGTTTTCAGAAAGGTTTCCATAGAAGGCTTACTGCTTCTAATTTGAGTGGAGCTCTGTAGACAGTTGAATTTTAAGCCCTCAGCTGTTTATATATTCCTTAAAGTTGTATCATTTTATTCTACTTAAATATTTATAAAGTCCTTATCAACTTGATATGACCTTGGCCTTATAGGTAGAGGCAAGCACAACATTTTCCTGGGAAACTGTATGAGGGTGTTGGGAGTGGAGTCCAGACCTCATGAGCCTCAGAGCGGTGTTTGGACCACAAATAATGCCTTCTCCATCACCCAGAGGGATGACTTTGGATTTGTAGCATGCTGTGATGGTCAGCTTTCTTGCTTGAACTGATCATGGCAATGTTCACAGCATCCAATGATTTGCCAAAAGCTGGCAGACTGGACAACACCCGAGTCTTGTACCAGCCTGTGGAAACGGTTGGAAGATGTCAGGTTTTTTTGATGGTTAACAAAGTGGGTTTGTTTTATCCTCATCCTTTAGCTGTGTTTTCAGTTAATAGATGAAATACAATGATCATGGCAATCTGCCATTGTAGTGTCTATACAGTTTCCTTTTGCCAGGATAATAATCATCTGGACTCTTTTAATTAAATTACCTCAAACAATGAACCGTATAAAAACTGCATTGGGACTTCAACGCAACTGATGCGTTCTTTCATGGAGACTCGTGCAGTGTTGTGTTTGGTTTGGAGACTGACAGGGAGGGGATTTGTTGGGCTTGCAGGAGTGGGAAGCATTTCTTCATACTTCAGTGTGCTTGGACTGAAGTCCTTAAATTGGCAATTTGAACAGGACTAGGCTGTTTAGTAGGCTACCTCTGCTTTTACTGAAGTAGAACTTGCAAAAAAAAAAAAGTGCTGTAATCTAAAGATTTTTTCCCTGTATTTTTGTGCTATTTTCTTAATCCTTTTTTTCCCCCACATATATGAAATTAATTTGTTTGTTCCTACCATAACTGCTCAGATCATAACTGGTCAGTGGGAAATCTACTGTTAACTACTGACTGCCTTTTGGTCACCTCTAATTTTTCTTAGCTCATGTGTGGTGCTTTTTTCATAAATCAGCACAATTTTTGTCTTTTCCCTCCACCAGTAACTATTTATCTATCCTCACATTTAGTACAGCACCCTTTACTTATTTCGTGCCTTTTTTTTTCCCCCCACTTCCTTCCTTTTTCCTCCCGGTACAGTTAAAACAAAGATCAAAACACATCCTTACAGAATATGAGATAAGATATGGAACAAATCAGGGGAGGGGGAAAAGTCACACGTACTGTCAGAGTGTGTAATGCCTCTTTGCCTTTCTTTGGGCATTCCTGGTGTAACATGACTTGTTGAATGACCTGTCATTGTGCAAACATTTATTTTTTTTTTTTTTTTTTTCCTCTAGCCTTTTGTACAGACTAAAGTTAAGTAAGTGGTCTCTTCTAAAACATACATGGAAAAGGTATATTGTGATATTATCAGCCACACTTGTACAAGGGGAGTATTGGTTCCTGCAAGGTTTAAGCAGTGTTGCAGATACCAGGAACCCCTTCTGAGTCAGCAAGAAATTTGCAGACAAAATTTTCCGGTAGTCTGCCTGCTGCTTTGTCAAGAGATGATGGAGATGGTGGGGAAGGATCTTCCCTCATGAGTGGACTATGCTGAAGCCCCAGCTGCCGATTTATTTTTGTCTATGTGCATTTTGTTATGCAAAACATAGACCAGAGAGGAAATACGATTTATCCCAGCCGAAGGATTCTGGAAGAGAGCAGACTCCAGTTTCTGTGTAGCTATGAGCTGGCAATGACATTGGTTCCTCACACTTCAGCCAGATGTCAAACAGCAGCAATGTAATCTCGGCACAGAAACCAGCAGAAGTCAGAGGATGGCTGTTAATCATGCTTGTGTATCCTCAGCGAGAGTAGGAGTATTTTAAGGAAAACATCATCAGAGTACAGTGGTTCTCATTGAACAGTACTGCTCCTGTACATTCTCCTCAGGTTACAACTTCTTCCTTGTCACTATGACAGCATCTCTTGAAGGTACGTAATGGTCTCCAGGAGATGATTCATGGAAAGGAGAAAGTACAAGGGAGCTGGAGGATCCAGTTGTAGGGATATCCAGCCTAGCTGGAAACAGCACACCTTTATTTTAGTGCTGGCTGCATGGCAGCGCCAGGGCTGTCACTGGAGATGGTGTTGCGTGAATATGGAGAGGGCAGCTCGACTCTAAAAGATAAGATTTGAGGGTGGTGGCGAAGAATTTTTCCAGCTGCAGAGCTGTTGCTCTCCTCCTCAACAAAATTAGGGAGTGTGTGTGGGTCATACCCCGTGTGTGGGGGGATCACTTGTCCAACGGGTGCTCATCACTGAAGGGCAGCATCACCGTGCTGCTGTCACACTGGACCTGGACCACGCGAGTCAGCTGGTCGGTCCTTCCCGGACCTGCCAGTCACCCTCATGGTCTTCCTGAACTGACTCCAGAGTGGCACTTGGATGGACAAATAGTCATGTGTTTCTTGCAGGAAACCTTGAGTGACCTTCAGAAGATGATTTCAATTTTTTTTTTTTTTTTTTTTTTAAGGCTATGTTGATTAAGTGGCCTGCCCTGCCACACACAGTGCAGCTATGTAGTTGCTTTTGTTCGCAGAATGATTGCTGGGGATTTGTGTCTGTGTGCGCGCACAACAATGTCTTCTGCTTTCTGTAATGACCACACTAATGGTAGTGAGAAAAAGCTGGGAAAAAACCCCAACAAACAAAACCCCTAAAACTCTCAAAAAATAGAAAATCCGTATTATGTTTTAACAAGTCTCATGATTATTTTTTCTGGTTGTTTTTGTTGTCCTTCATGACTTTAAATTACTCATCACTTTCCTGTTACTGGAGGACTTTGCAGACTAGTAGGTTCATATTAACATGCTGGGTTCATAATGATAGGGAAATTATGCAGTTTTTGTACAGTTCACTTCCATCTCTTTCTTCTACTGTTTTCTTTTAATTAATCTTCAGCAGAGTCCAGCTACAACAGATAATTCACTGCTTGTCAGGTCAGGTGAAGGTAGTTCAGTGCAAAAGGCACTTTAACAACATGTGGAAAAGCTTCTTTGCTAATTGGATTGCAATATATGTGTTACTGCCCACTTTAACTCAACAGAATCACTTTAATCTGATTCCCTCACTGTTATTTTACACTTAGAATTTGTGACAGTCAACCTTTTTTGCAAGAAATAAATATTATTTAATTATCAGAGCCTCACAGAACCACTGAGGCTGGGAGGCACCTCATCCAGTCATCCCTGAGGCTGCCCTCAGCTCCACATACCCTGATGCTTGGGTTGTAGATTAGTTAGGAAAACCCAGAATTCACTGATCTTTACAGGAGAGTGCTACTTAAGGTTAAAAAAACCAGTACATCTTAGCTATTCAGTGTATTTAAATTCTGGTTTACCCACATGTATCCTCCTGCTGAGCTTAATGGAAGTGGATGTGTACTCCTCTGACCTAGGACACCTTTTAGTCACTCTGTGCGCCTGTAATCTTGATTTCAATAGAACTATTTATTTTGCCTTTTTTTTCCCTTTCTTATCACCAATTCCTTTTTCTACGCTGAAGAGAATTACATTTCCTACCTGTGAGCTCTGCTGCTGCAGCAAGTTGGCAGCCAGGATGCTAAAGGCATTTACTTACTGAGTATGTCTGTGCTGCGGTCACACAAGTAATTGTGGTGTCATGCAAATATACCCAACCTAGCTTGGTGTACACAAACACACCAAAACAGGTTGTTCACAGCCTGATAATACTCCAGCCGCAATCTGATGGGGTTCATAATAAGCTAGTGCAGCATGCTGCTGCTTGAGCTAATTTACGTTGCTGATATTTACCTTGCAACCGTATGACCATGTCCTGCACTCCTGCGTGACATGCCTGTGGTGGGTTGTTATATTTATTTTTTTTCATCGGGAAAAAAACCCTCTTCTTTCTTAATATTTTGCACTTAAAACGCCTTTCCCTCTGAGGAACTTATTCTGTGGTCAGACAGGAGTCAGGTTAAGCGGCAGCCTGGTTCACAGGGGAACGCAGCCGCTTCTGGCATGGATCTCATCACCTCCCTGCTGCAAGGGTCCTAATGCAGAAAATGTCTGTCTTTCGAGAGAGCACTGTCCTGTATTTTGACTTATTTCACTTAAAGCAGAAGCACTTATTCACATAGGGGAGGTCAGGGAATGCATAGCCCCTTTTCTGAATCGTAAGCACAGTGATGCAGTGTTGTCATGCGAAGGAAATGAGAAAAAATAGATAATCAGGTTGGAATTATCCAGGAATTTAACTCCACAGGGATGCTGACTTCCATGGTAGGTGTTACTTGGTTTTGTGCTTTCAGTGCAAGAATGTGCTTTTAGCAGCCCAGTAAACCTGTGCTCGGGAAATGGCTTCTGTATTGTCTTATTAAGGAAACAGCAATGCAAAACGCCGGGAGAACCAGCTTTTGTTACCGGTAAGCAGTTAATGTTTCTTAAAAACTGCTTAGTGTGCAGGATTTGACAACCTTGCAGAACGTGGCAGCGTCGGGGCAACCTGGGATCTCTTTATGCAACGCGATGCACTCTTCACGTGCCGGGCTGCAAGGACTCGTAGCCGTTGTTCTTATCAACGTTACTTGTGTACACAAACACAGAGAATCACTTTTTTTGTCTTCTGCAAAAATCCTAGCTCATCTGTGGCGAATTGTTTTGACAGTTGGCTTTCCGTTAGCAGTGGGGAGAATAGCAGAGAGCTACCGTCTAGACTGACTTGCAGAACTATTATGGCAAAAAGAATAATCTTACAGGAGAAGTTCCTATTTCCAGGACCTATTTGTACATTCTGACTCCTCTCCGTGTAATAGGATTACACATTTCTTATCGCAGCCGCAAACTGGATGTGTGCCAGCCATAAACTGTGCACAGTGTAACAATATGATTGCAGGCACTTTTTTTTTTTTTTTTTTTTTTTTTCCCCCTACCCCTTCTCTCCTTTTTCTCTCCATTCCTTCTTATTCTGGGTTAAGGGGGGAAAAAAAAAAATCACATTAGACAGTGTAGGATGAATCACAGAGCATCACTTAAAACGTTACTATAGCCTGGTATGTAGAAGCAAAACCACTTGACCAATGGAAACTAATTACAGGCAAGAAGTGTGCCTTAGGAGAAAAAGATAGTGATGTTTGAAGTGTTTCCTTAATGCGTACATTTGAATCTGGGGGGAGAATTAAGATTCTGTTGCTTTGAGGGCATCTTCGTGTATTCATATGGTAAACGTGGGAGTGACACAGCTGAATGATTGTGGACAGGCACTCATTGCATTGCATTACTGTTTTACTTAACATGTGGGTTTGATTTACACAGTACTCTGGCAGTAATTCAGTCTGCTCTGCAGTGTACTGGACTGTAATATATTGAACAGATAAAATAATTCTGGCCTGAGGTAGCTTAAAGCTAAATAAATGCTGGAGGGGGAAATCTAAGCATGTGATGACTACCTTCAAATAGGTTAAAAAAAAAAAAAAGTAGGGAGGGGGGAAGCCCACTCTCACTTAAAAATAAAATCAAAATAAAAATCACAATATACATAATCAGAAGTGGAAGTCTTTTATGGTTCCTGCTGTTAAATGTTACCCTAGCCATCTGCAGAGAAATGCGTGTTCCTGGAGTCTGGCCAGGCTTCAGCATAGTTTTGCGAGAAGATGATGACCCAGATTGCCCTTCCTTAGCCTCTGTACCAAGCACATTCGGTATAGCTATTTTGGGATTTTTAAACTTTGGTCTGGGAAAGTGCAGTACGTCTGGGCTGAGCTGCCACAGCCGTTTCGAAGGTTCAGTCTTTGTTGAAGATGGGTGATCTGTGAACGAATGTGGCAATGCTGAAAGGTTTGGGATCTACTCTACATCTCGAGGCTGCAAAAGTAAAAATATCTGTGTCATTTACTAGCCTCTGTTTCTGAAATACATTCTTGCAGGAGGTGAGGAGGTCACCTTTCTTTTGCTGTTGGACTAGCTTGCAAATTATGGGCAGAAGAAGAATAGTTTTAAATAGGTTTGTTCCTCGGTCTCAATTTTGGAAGAACAAAGCTTTGAAGATGATTCTTGGGTTACGTCAGCTGTGAGGTCTTGTGTTTGTCCTGGATCCCTCTTTCAATGCATTTTTCTCTCCCTAAAATGAATGTGAATGTAGGAAATGCATGTGTAGGACCCCCGACTCGGGCTGTACTGGCAAGGACACCAGGCTGAGGGCAGCCTTGGCCAGGGGAGCCACGGTGCTTTCTCTTTCCTTGCTCGTGCAAGTCAGGGTAGAAATGATTTGTGCTAAATAAGCACATTTGATGTCTTGCTGAAGAAAGCTTGCTTGCTGAGTTGGTAGAAAAAGGAGTATTTTTAACTGGATTTTGCTGCCCGTTGAAGGAGGGTTAATAAGGGCAGAAATTCCTTGCTAAATGCGTCATTTGGGAATGGGATCTCTTAAAGTTGGATGGGAAAAACTCAAGTCAAAGGTATGGCCAGTAATGGCACCAAGCACTTCTCAAGCAAGCCGTAGGTGCATCTTGGCTGGGATGGCTGCCACTGTGTTCTTGGCCCACAGACTTCTATTAACTCAGTTACAGACAAAACTTGTCAAATGGAGCTGTACTAGTCATGGTTTTGAGGAGGGGTTTCTGGAAGAGTGGGGAGGAAGATGAACCAGTATAAACCAGCTCCCTCTGGGAAGAGTTTTTCAGACTTCCAAATCCCCGTCTCCCACCCCAAACCTTGATTATATTGTGTCTTTTTGAGCTGTTTGAAGGAATTCTGTAGGTCGTTGAAATTCTAGTCACACGTACATAAGGTTTCTCTAAACTTCTAATGCGCAAGGCTCCAATTACGTGTGCTGTTGTATTCTGCACACTAAATATGGTTATTTCAGTAATTGATTCTAAAGGTATAGGTGTGAGGTGGATTGATATATTTAGTCTGTAAATTGTATGTAAAAATTGGCAAAAGTCATCTGCATTTATTTCAGTATTCAAACACTGTTTCATTCGTTTATTTTTAAAGCATGGGAAATGAGTGTTTAAAAAAACCCCACCGCCAACAGGAGAGAGTTAGCACAGAACTGCATTGGGAATTTAATGTACAAGTTAGGAAATTAAAAGTTCCTGCAATAAATGGGATTCTGTCATATTACAGGTATACTGCAACATAAATTTCCCAGCCTCTACAACAACATTGAATTCTGAATATGTGCAAGATGGTTGACGTAGAGTCGTTATGAGAATTACAGCCTTGTTTTTCCTAACTAGTTCATTTAAATTCTCAACCTTAATGTTCTGTTAACCTTCCATTTTCTTGCTAATCTGCTTTAGGAGAATAAACAAAATACAAACCTGAAGTATCTTGCAACTCCAAGTAATGTATACCTGGAGAGAGAGAGATAATGTTAGATTGCAGGAATTTTCTTTTTTGTGGCTTTGTCAGTGTCAAATCCTTGGCCACTAATGTTAATGTTGAAGCATTCCTTCTCTTCATGGAAATTATCAATGAACCTGTTGGATCTGATCTCTCAAAGACTGGGAAAACGGGACAGAAAGCAGTTACTTATTTGGAGAATCTGTAAAGCATTTTCCTGTCTCCCACATGGATGAGCTCCACCTGTGTGGATGCCAGGAGCGAGGAGATGGGTAGGAGAACCCAGCTGCATGGAGCAAGGTGGATCCATTGCATCTCTCCAGAGGTAGGATCCATGGAGGGGCCTACCCTGTCCCACCCAGCCTTTAAGATGCTTGCTAAATCTGCATTCTCATTGCAGATACGTTCCCATCCTGTTAACCAAAGGGATCACTATTCTGATACAGTACTCACATGGCAGTGTTGTGTGGCATTTTCTCAGTGCGGTATTCGCTCAAGGCAGGATGTTAAGACTTCAGAGGGCTCCTTCCCTGGTTCCCAGAGCTACAATAAATCACGCTCCTCTGAATGCTGCTGCAGGAAATTTAGTCCCACTTTTCTGAGCTCATATCTACAATTAACATTTACTTCAGTGCATTGTACAATTTCCCACTTGCGTAAGAAACCGGCACAGAGAACTGATGAGGTTTGGAGTCACTTCTGAACATGGGTCTCCTTTTGTGTGACATCAAGCTGGGCGAGCTGAGAGCCAAGAAAAAGAAAGTTTCAGAAGTAGCCTCTACAAACTAGTAGAGGCCCCTGGGAGATGGAAAACTGGGGGTTTTTTTTTCTAAATAAATCTATTATGCTTCATATGCAATGCAATACTAGTCCCTTTTTGAAATCTCTGGTGGTTAAACACTTCTGTCATGTCCTCACCACCTGCTGGAAATCCAACACAAAAACAAGAATAACCAAATCCTAAGTTGTAGCAGCTGAACCTGTTTCAAATAAATCACAAAAGCTATTGTTTACGATAAGTGTTATCTGATTGCTGGCAGAACCTGTGTTTATTGCTTTTGTGTGTTACAGTCTCTTGTAATTTGGACAACTAAAAATTCTATTCCTTTTTCCATTGTACAGAGAGATTTGTAAGTAGACCGACGTCTATAATTATACTTAGTGGGATTGGAGAGCATATAAAGCATAAAATGAAATTGCTTGGTTTTAATCTGAAGTAGCATCACATCAAATTTTCCAGGTTTTTACATATCTTGGAATGAGTATTTTTTCTCATTCTTTAAATAACATTGGAGGATATTTAGGGACTATCACGAAGAGACTCTATACTGACTGTTTTCATGTGTTTGATATTTTGAAATATTTGTCCTGGAAGTCAAACACTGGGTGCTTATTGTGCTGGTGGTCATGGAGGAAAGCTATAAAGTGCAGTTTGACAAGTGTCAATGATTATCTGGAGTGAATCTTTCATTTCAGCACAGTAATTGGGTCTTTTTCCCCCTCTGATTAAAAAAACCCACATCAAACAAGAAGCCAAGTGCAAATGCATCTTACAGTTCATTTTTCTCCATGTTCTGTCAGTCCTCTTTAGAGCTCATTACTTCCCCCCACCCACTCCCCCCCAACACATGAGGAATGAAGAACAGAAAACACCAAGTTCTGTATAAAAATCCCGAGTTGCAGCTATGAAGTTGCAGCTCAGATATATTTCTCTGTATATTTTTGGGTGCTCTTGGCTTTGTGTCTTTATTATTTATTTACAGTTTATAATACACTAACTTTTTCTCTAGGGATAGAAGAATATGCATATATTATCTACACATTTTGATTTTTGTCAAATAATGTCACACTTTGTGCTTTCGGAGCTCTCGACAGCCCAATCCTCCTAGCAGTCCCAAGAGTCAAGAACAGGCAAGTGTGATCCACCATGCGCAGGCTTTGATTTGATGTTACTGAGCCTCGCTGCTGCTCTGCTCTGAATTTTTTTTTTTTTTTTTTTTTTTTTTTGTACTGGTGGTGCCAGCCAAGGCTGGGTGGCTGTGACGTTTCTGCTGGCTGCCTCAGTCATCCCTGTTTGTACCATCTAGACCCAGTGAAGTGAAACCATGAGAGTTTGAGGTGTTGACTCGGTGAGAGCTGCCTGCTGTTGGCCAGCAGAAATGGTTTTTGTTATCGGTAACGCCTGCATGTTGCAATCTCTGTACTACAAGGAACGAAGTTATTCATCAAAAGAAGGGTTTGATCTGTGATTTCATCTGTTAAAGCCGTATCTGTACTGGGGAGGTCAGGGTGTGTGTGTTTGACTGGGTAGGAACTGACCTTGGCTTGGGTGTGTGCTGGACAGTTGTGAGGGCAGCACCTTTACCCTCTGCAAAAGCAGGGGAGGGAAGGGGAGGAACACATCTGAAAGGATCATTTTGGGAACATACCGAAAGCACTTCCTTGCTTTTGAATCAAAAGCAGCAGAGGGTCGGCCCTGTGAAAGAAAATTTTCCTCCTCAGAGTTTCATGACCCAAATACCTTTTTACGCAAAATACTTTCTCATGCTATAAGCTTTGGACCATTGTGATTGCTTGTCTTAAAAAGATGTGTTTGTATGGAACTGAATGTTCGCTGTCTTATAGAAGGTGTGTGTGGGAGCATATTTGACAATTTGAATGCCAGATCTGTGAAATCTGTTTTTTCATTATTTGTTCCTCAGACTCACACACCTGTGTTGTAGTAACACAAATTGTATTGAATAAATGCAATCATGATGCTGGGTCAAGAAAAATGTACCAGGATGTCTAAGAGCAAAGGAGCATGTTGATTTGGACTCTTACCAAGAATAACTAGCCTACTTACATCTTCTGAAATTGCAGCTCCTCCTCTTCCAGTTGAAACTAATAGTCTAGGATGGATGCATGGCACAACAATGGTATGTGCTCAGCTGGAGGGAATTCACTTCATAAATACTTATCCATCTTGTCATGATGAAATGGTATTTGGTTGATAGGATTTAAAAATGACAGACCTCTCAGGTGCGTGACAGGTATGTCATGAAGTGTAAGATGACAAGCCACCATGTACATTCAGTTCTCTGCAAGGGCAGGCAGGAGCAGTCTTACGTGTGAGGTCCGGGGATGCCCACAGATGTCTGCTCTGTCCCTCGCTCCGTATCACGAGCTACTAAATGCATCGAACACGAGGACTAAAAGCCAAAGTACAGCATGCCCTTGGGAAAGAGGAGGAGTCGTCATGGGCGTTGCCTTGAGGCTCCTGTAATAGCCAGGAGCTGACCAGAGGTCCTGTCGTAGACCTGGGGCTGGGCCTGCTGTACCCTGCTTTATTATTTGCCCTCTAGAGAACTGAAGAGCAGGCTGCTGCCTCAGCTCTTCTCCTTTATTTTCAGTATTAAGGACAGGTTTTTTTTCCCTTCACTTCTAAGTTTAAATAAGAATTCCTGCATGACTTCAGTCTCCCTTCTGCTTTGAAAGGCTAGATTAGAAAAGTAATTTAAAAACTTCTTTGTTGCATTGGATAAAAATCTCTTCCACTGTTTGTTTGCTCTGGATCTTTTACATCTGTGTTTCTGCCTCTGATCCGTGTGCCTGATTTGCAAGGGTGGAATTCAAACGTAGTTTTGAGTGTCTCACCATGATGGTGTGGTCACTACTGGCAGCTCTGTGACAACCTGTAGCAGTAGTTTCTCATGCTGTAGATGAGGAGTGAAAGTCTGAAAAGCAAATACAGTTATAAAGCCCAGTGAAAGAGACATTAATTTCCTCTTTCTGAAAATGCATCATCGTTCCTGTTTTGAAGATAAGGGAACATGTCTGTAGAAAACAAAACCATCTATTTAGTTGTGTTTCTGTCAGATGCATTGTTTGGAAATGTTTGTGACGTATTTTAGAGACTGAAGGACTTTTTATAAAAACTACTGTCAGTAACCTCAGGAAGCTTTTCTGTGTTGCACAACCAGTTGGCTCAGACTGGGTGATGTCTCCCCACTGAGACTGCTGTTAAGGGTGATGTCCGGGTGGCGTTGGGGGCTGGCCAGTAGTCACTGAAGGCTGCGAATTTAGTGTCTAGACACCAGTAAAAATGTACATAAATGGGATCCTAGATGGCCTGTTTGGCTGTACCTTGAATAAGACTGTTCTTTCAAAGTATTTGTTACACCCGTCTCCTACAGCCAGAATGAATGTCTTGAAGATAGCAGCAAAAAACGGTTCACCAGGTAGGTGACTGGTATATATGTGAAAGATACATGTTTACTATTCTAAAAAAAAAAAAAAATAATCCCTTATCTTTTTTTCTGGTAGGACAGCTGACATGAAGAGGGACATGTAGAAGTTACTGCTGAGTTGGCCACTGGTTTACGTGGCCCAGTCTCTCCTTGCCCAGCACAGACTGACTTAGGCTGCTTAGAATGAGATGCAAGCATCGGGCATACATGGTGTGCAGCTGCTCTCCGCTGGCTGATAGAAAATTATAGCATTAAATATAGTGTTAAATCCCATTTTCCCAACAGCTCAAAGCTTCAGGGATTCGTGTCTATCTGCCTAACCCTTATTTTAGGACCTCCTCCCAAAGGCAAGTTCTCTGCTCCTCTGACAAAAAACCTGAACTGGCCCATGATTTTCTTTCTTTTTATTGTTAAAAGCAACGCCACCTGTTGAAGTGAAAGATGGTTTGATGAGTCAGAGCAGTAAGTTCATTGGTGTAGAGGTTCAGAGGCAAAACTCAGAGGTGGCTGTGGAGTTTGGGAGGTCAGAGAAGTTTTGTTAAGTGACTCCTGTCTGGGTTGTCTTAGTATTGCAGCTGTAGACTCTGGAGGCTCTTTATTTACTGTTTGGGGCACTAAAGAAGCACTGGTAGGCCAAGGAGAACTCGTAGAAAAGGCGGGATGACTTAGGTGCCTGTGCTGATGTACCAAAGCATGTGGAGAGAAGCTCTGCATGTGGCAGAGCTCCCTGGGGCGCAGGCAAGGCCAGGAGGTCCCCTGAGCCCCGGCAGCGCTCCCGGCTACACCCTGCGCCGTGCTCCTGGGATGCTAGAGCAGCCCTTTGGATGTTTTTCATGATCTGTAGCAATGTTTTCCCTAGGCCCATATGTTTTCCCTTTTGTATAGGGCTCTGCTTCCTTGCCTGAGGAACAGTTGCAGACGTCTATTTCCCTCGTCCTTTCTGAGGCCTTTTCTAGGCTTCCTTCCTCTGCAAGCCTTTGATATATTCCCTTCCCTTCCTGATCTGAAGACGGGTGAGCACAGCAGGTGAGGAGTGTTAGTGCTGCATCTGCTGCTAATTGGGCTCACAGGCTCATTCAGATAGCGCTGGCAAGTGATGTTCTGAGTTAATCAGGAGCTCGGGGTTTGTAGGAGAATGTTCATATTATGTAGGGTAAGCAGAGATTTGCATGTCATTGGGGCTTACCAAAATGAGACTGTCTGCTGCTTTCTGCGGTCGGTCTCCCCCGTTTACCTGGGGTGGCTCGGTGCCTTTACTCTGTTTATCCTGGCAGCAGCCCCGGAGAGTGAGTGGTGCCACTGTCCCCAGCTGGAGATAAAGCCTGGGAGTCCAGAGTTTAGGGAGGAGGCTATGCAGCGCCTTGCATTTGTCAGCAGTGCTGGCTTAAGCAAATTGATGGTTGCTTCTTCCTCCAAACAGCAGCAGGTGATGTGCTGACATGTGTTTCCTTCTGCCACCCCTGCTAGGAGGGCAGCCATCCCTGCAAAGGGGGCTGGAGGAGCAGCCGCGTCTATCTCGGACATCAGCGGCTCACACTGTCCAAGTGCATCTGGCACTACCGAAGCGGTTCTTCCACCTGGCTCGGCCAGCGCGTCGGCCGTGCAGCCTTCCTCCTGATGGCTTGTTCCAGCCCCTGTGCCACCACGGCCTTCCCTGGCTTCCCCTCTTCTCCACTTCTGCTGCTGTAGCTGATTGATTGCGGATTCTTTAAGCAGTCCAATGCAAAATTATCTCCTCCCTCCAAAATAAAACAGAAAACTTGCTTTTAACATCTTTCTGTTCAGTGATTCGGTTTACAGGGTAGTGCCTGTGGGCTCTCAGGGCAGCGCAAGTGTGGAGGCAGCAAATGGCAGGTGGGGGGAAGGCAAGAACTTCTTAGGCTGACTTTGTTTTTGAAGCCCAGGTATCCACTAACTACAGCTTCAGTGTTTTTGCCTAAGGTCATGCAAGAACGCTTGCCAGAGCAAAGAACTGAAGTGGGTCTCCCCAGATCCAGGTTACCACTCTAACCCCAGCACTGTTTTTCTTCCAGCACTTGAAAATGGTCTGAACCTCCCATGAGGTACTTTGTGAGAGCTTTTTAGGCAAAGATTTTGCTCTAAAAAAGCACGACTGTTTGCTTTGTAAGGGGAAACTCTTGTTCCTGTTTCCTTTCTGATGTATCCCTTCTGTTCTTGGCTTGCTAACTTGATGATATCACTCCCCATGCATTGGGCAAAAGCTGTTTTCCCCTCTGTTCAAAGAGCCAGGAGGAGCAGCTGCTGCGCTGACTCTAATCGCTAGTTCTTCCTGCATTCACATGGCATGCCAATGGGAGCTAGGACTTAGGAGATGCGTGGAAAACGCAGACAAAAAAAAGTGATTTTGCTGTGTCATCCTTGAGTCTGGCAAACCAAGAAGTGGTTCGCTGGTGTTTATTCAGGAAGGATCCAGAGTTTGTGCAGCGTGTGCAGGGAGTTGCTGATAACTAGGTATGGAGCGTTTCCAGGGGTGGCTGGAAGGTGGCTGGGTACCTGCGTCAGAGAAGGTAGAAGTCCTCACCACCTAGTGACTTGTGCCATAGTATGGGAAATGAGTTCTCAGTGCATTCTACCTCCTGCCTCCTGAGATGCCCATATTGTAGGTATGGATATGATGGGTATGGCAGCATCTTTTTGATTGCCTGCATGCAATGGGAAAACTGGACCAGCTGGAGAGGGTCCAGAGGAGGACCACGAAGGTGATAAGAGAGCTGGAGCACCTCTCCTGTGAGGACAGGCTGAGAGAGTTGTTCAGCCTGGAGAAGAGGAGGCTCCAGGGAGACCTTATAGTGGCCTTCCAGTATATAAAGGGACCCTACAGGGAAGATGGGGAGAAAGTAGGGCCTGTTGTGATAGGACGAGGGGTAATGGTTTTAAAATAGAGGGGGGTAGATTTAGTTTAGATATTAGGAAAAAAAAATTTTACACTGAGGGTGGTGGAACACTGGGACAGGTTGCCCGAAGAGGTGGTGGATGCCCCGTCCCTGGAAACATTCAAGGCCAGGTTGGATGAGGCTCTGAGCAACCTGATCTGGTTGGAGATGTCCCTGCTCCTTGCAGGAGGGTTGGACTGGATGGCCTTTAAAGGTCCCATCCAACCCAAACTATTCTGTGATTCTATGAACTGCACAAGCAATTCATTTCCCTCCCTTGCCTTCCTTACAGGCAGCTTCTTTCAGTCAGGTACTCTGACCCCCACTTCTTCCAGAGGACCATCGTCCATTTGGGACTTTGGTGCTTAACTCCACTGAATGTATGTGTATGGAAACACTTCAATTTGCTCCTCTTTTTTTATATCGTTTTCCGACGATATCTCATTCTTTTTAAAAATAGAGTAATTGCTTCAGCGCTATCGTCGTGCAGGTGCCTGGGTAAATTATCCCATGCATGCATCTAGTATTCACTCCAGCAGTCTTCCGTAATTGACAATTAATCTGTGAGTCTTTTTCCACGCTGTTCTTTCACCTTGAGTGCTGGGCGTACTGGATCTCTGCCACCTCATATTTCTTGGATAAAGTCACTGTGGCTTCTTGTCTTACAATGTCTGACTCTGAGCCAGTGCAACTTGTTGAGAAAAAACGTGCAAAATGCAGCGTGCATTGGAAGATTTAATTTTAAAAGTCCAAACAGTTGCTGGAGAACAGTCTCTGTAAAACAAAGAGAAAGTCAAAAATCTTGAACTATCCAGAGAAATTTCAACGGAAAGTATTTACCAAGTAACAAAGGCAGTGCCTTTGTCACAACCATTGCATTCTTCATTCTTTTGTTGTGTGAAGAGGGGATGATATAAATAATTTTCTGGGATGCCTTATGTCCATCCCATTCGAATGTATGAAATTCCACTGCAGTGGTGCTTTGATTTCTAACCTTTAAAAGCTATGAGCTGTGACAAAGAAAATTATAAACTCCCATTTGTTTTGTGTGCTTGTGTGGGGAAATTCTGTCTTAGTCCAAGCACCATGAAGCCTGCGGTGCCTTAAACTGATTTATGAAGCCTTTTCCTTGATTTGCTTGCAGCTAGTATGTGTAAGTCCAAATTCAGTTACCACACCTGCAGTAAATCAGAAATATATAAATGTTTCCTAACTTGGGAGAAAATCCATTAGTGGTTGAATTAAACCTTTAAAAGACTTTATTTCCTGAGTGTTAGGCTACTATAACTTTTATGTGTGATTTTAACACGTTCTGAAGTGTTAGGCAAACTACAAAGAACCACTGAGTACGTAGGTGACAGTTGCTAATGTATTTTAAGAACGGTTTGCTTCTAATAAAAGGGCTCTGTCATGTAAATGTTGATGTATCAGCTCTAATAAGGGGCTTATAAAGCGGTAAGAAGTTGGTGACCAAGTAGGTTTGTTGTTTTCTTAAGCTAAGAGACCATCTCTGTAACACCGTTCATGTTTTCTTAGGGACAAGGAAAAAACTTTAGAGAATGACAGAAGAAATGAGCCAGTGTTTGCTAGTAAGTGTTCCCCTCATCCATCTTTTCCATCCCCTTCTTCCCTGTGCTGTGATGGAACTCTGAGCTGGGAGCGGAGGGTGACCCAAAGCCTCCCTTCGTATCCCCAGCTGCAAAGGGTGAGGATGCCTGCGCGCACGGCCATGACGTAAGCTGAGTTACCCAGCTGCTTGGGCACGTCCCATCTTGGCAGAAGGAGTTAGGACCTTGGCGGTGGAGTGGGCTGGCTTTTCATGATGGTAAATCGAACCAGGAGCATGCTGCCCCCTTAGATCTGCCATCTACACTGCTCATTTGAGCATTTCCACTGCCTTAAAATGAGCCAGAGCTTAAATGGTTCAAGCACAGTAAATCTTGGGTAACCCATGAATGTTGCTGGTGTGCTCTTGGCCATATGGACGCCGCTTGCGTGAACCGCTGGGCAGTGGCAAAATTTGGAGGCCTGTCTTACAATCTCCTCTTCTTTCTGCTCCCTCTCTCCTTCCTTCCCTCTCGCACCTCCCAAAACATATTCCCAGCCAACAGGTCTGAGCGGGTATGAAGAAGTAAACAAGCTGCATCACTACACTAAATTGCTTTCTCTCCCCTTTCCTCCTCAAAAGCACAGAAGGGAATAGAGAAGGAAGATTAGTTGTGTTGGAGCTCTATCCTGGTGCCGTTCCCGTGCCACGGGTTGCTCAGAGCTGAGCGTGTATACTTTGTCTGGGATAAATAACAGTGAAACTCTGTCTCAATTTTCTCTGCAGTTTCTCCCACTTGCATTCATTTTAAAATTTCATTCCTCGCTCTCATTATTGCGAGGCCTGCCGTTTTGTGCCCAGGGGAGTCAGGTAAAACATTTTTATTTACTCTTGCTTTGGTTTGGTTCCACTTTTAACTTCCCCTCTTCAATTTTTTTTTTTGTTTTATTTTTTTTTTTTCCAGTGACTTTGGGAGGAAGAGGGGGCAGGCAAGGAGGGAGTGACATTTATACCATGTGTGAGAAGCTTTCAAATGTAAATCCATCTCCTTCAGCTTGGTTGCTAACTAATTCTTTCCCTATAAGGTCATCTTGGTTTGTGCTTCTCGTCTCCACCGCTGATTGTAGTCTTGATCTCAAAAACATCTACATGGAATGAAGAGCACCAGGAGTTGAGGAAATTTTGGAAATACTGGAATGGATTATTTAGGTTTTTATTGGATGATGGATTTACGTGACAGTTCAGGGGTACCATGGCAGTTTAGGGGTACCGCTCAAGCCACAACTTCGCAGTCCAAAGGCCTTGGCAGCAGCAGTGGTTTAAGGACTTCACCCTTTTGCTGTGTGTTTGTTCTCCTTGTGGCCTTTTCAGTTGTGCTGATGCTGTAGTTTGAGGGATATGCCATGAACCAGATTATCAACTGGCCTGCACTAAAAAATGGGGGGAGGAGTGGTGGGATTTTTTTTTCTACCTGCCTCAGTTCACCACTCTGCAGGGTGTCCCCACACATGCTTGCAGCAGCGCAAACCGAGGGACAGCATGGGATGTGTGAGGATGGGAACAAGACACCAGAGGCTGGGGAGAGGTAGGAACTCCATAAAACAACCATCTCCCAGAAATTTTGTGTTCCTGTCTGGCAGCTGGGTTTTGGTGCACCTCGCTGCAAAGGTTTTCGGATGTTTTCACCATGCATCTTTATAATAATTTCTGCTCTTGCAGCAGCTTCCATATTGGTATCTCAGTGCGTTAGTGCAAGCCCACCTTTGCTAGCAGTTGCTGTGGTTGCTGGGACAGAGACACAGATCCCATTTGGCTGCTGCTGATCTGAGAACAGTAACCTTTGTAGAAGGCCAGAGCAATAATGTGTTAAACCACAGCCACTAAATCTGCAAGAGCACATCTGTCAAAGCACCCAGGTATAAAAGGTAATGTAAGCTTCCCCTTCTGCAGCGTTACTCAAAAAGAACATCAGCTGATTCAGAATTTACACAGCGACTTCCAAATCGGTGACTAAGTGTCTTCTGGGGTGAGGATGATGAGTACTTCCCTGCCTGCCTGACAGATAAGTGAGGATGAGGAGGAGTTTGCGGAAGAGGCTTAGGAGACAGAGATGGTCTCTGCCAGTTGGTAATGGAAGAACCACGGGCAAACCCAAGTGGGTTAGCAGACCACTGGGCTGTCTAAACGCTCTTAAGGAGCAAAGTTCAATCAGCTTTCGCTCCAAAGAGCATTATCAGTGTGTAACACTAATCCCGTGTAACGGTACTCTCGCCTGACACAGGCACCGTGAAGCAGATTTTGGTGACGTAGGTTGCCCTTACTGGTTTAGTGAAGACATTAAGATGCTGTCAGAGTTGACAGGCCAGAAGACTTTCTTAAATTATACTGCTCTTCTGATGGATGGCAACGAGTCTTTGCCCTGAGTGGTTATCAATAGTTAACATGCTGTGAACTCTGTAATATTAAAATTACTGCCTAGTTATTTTTGATCCCTTTGACTTTTTTAGTGTTTGGTTTTAGCATTTGGTTTTTTTTTTTTTTGAGGAATTGTTTCTTTGCTTTAGTGATAACCATTGTGCCTTGAACTTGAAAGCACTCTGCTTGGTCAGTTGAGTGCTCGTGTCCCTTTGTGTGCTGTGCCAGACTGGGTCTAGGCGACGGTGTAGCCTGCACTCAGTGCTGGGTCAGATTTCAGCTCTTCTTCGTTTTGTTTTTAATTTTGAAGCATGTGGTAGAGGCAGGAGAGAACCTATCTTAAAATACTCACAGATACTCAGATGCACAGAGATTTCCTAATCTTCCCCCTTTCAAGGAAAGAAATAGATAAAATTCTGCGGGTCACTCAAATCCTTGCTCAGAAGACAGCGGATTTATTGCGGCCAGAGACATCCTGCTGTTAGAGTTGCTGGGAAGTAGAGGGCCCAAGGTTCCTGTTCATGCACGATGGTCCTTTTTTTTCCCCTCATTCCTTTTTTTTTTTTTTTTTTTTTTATTTTTCCCACCCCTTTATATTGCATTACCACGCTCTTGCCCCTCACCCCTCCCCGGCCACGTGTGCCCCTCCATCTCTGCATATTGTGTTGCTTTTCCCCTGCTGTGCCACTCTCTTGTGTGCAATGGCAGCGGCAAAGTAAAATGGACTGAAATGCTGATCTCCGAAGCGCTGGCACACAGCGCTTTAGAGATTAGGATTTTAGTGCATTATACTCGGCTGCTAGCAGAGCAGAGCGGTGTGACAGGGAAACACAATGCTGGAGCCAGGGGTTCGGGCTCGGAGCTGTAGCCCCGGGTCCCTCCAGGCAAAGCACTTCACGCTTCTCCTGCGAAACATTTTGGTGAGCGTATGCATGGAGGGGCTTGAGTTTACTCAGTAGATGAAGAGGGATATCTAGGGGCAAACTGAGAGCCTTTTCATCTAAATCACATCTATTATTAAGGGAAAAAAATATCTTACTAACAAAAAGATAGAAGTTTTTACGGCAAGATTTTTCTGACCTATTCTTCTATCTACATCCTCCTTCTTTCTTTTCCTTTGCTGTATTTAGGGTTTTATTTTCCAAGAAGCTGAGATATTTTTCCTCTTGTTCCTGTAGACTTGCAAGCTCATGTCACTGCTGTAGCGATTTGCTCTAGGTCCTGCTCTCTTCTTCAAGGTTCTTGGACGGTACAGGCATTTTGGGAAGCGCAGTCTAGTACAAGAACTAAAAGTAGGCTTGCTGCTTGTCCGGTTTCCAACAAGCCTGGCTGGGTTTTGCTGCACGCTTGCCAGTTGCCACCGGAGCTACTGCCTGTGTGCGGGTTAGTCTGTAAGTACCCACGGCCAATTCTGGAAGGTGAACCATGGGATTTTTTTTTTTTAATACTTCAAAGGCGGTGGATGCTAATTAATGCCCTCAGCTAGTGTCTGCTCTTCATTGATTTTGAAAGAATCATTACTTAATGACATAAAGTCATTTGGAAAACTTGGTAACTTCTAATATCTTTATCAAATATCAGATAATCACACATTTTTTGGTGTATAGTTTTTCCATTGGCTTAAGGCCACTTAGTTATATAAATATTAACACATTCTACTGCTAGATTTAAATCCTCTTTAAAAGTGCTTCTATTCTGTATTCAGAAGGGAAGGAAATAATATCAGGTACCAGAAGAAACTCTCTCGTCTGGAACAATGAAATATTTCTCCAGCACAGGCTGAGGTTTGCACTGCATGCAGGTGTCAGTGAGCATCTGTCTCTCTCCAGCTCTTGCTCTGTTCAGAAGCTCTTAGCGCTGCTTGTTTTCAGCATCCCATTTCTCCTCCACTTCTGCACCGTGTTTGGTTCCTCTTCCCTCTTATTTTCTTTTAACTTGGTCCATTGATACCACTTTCGCTCCTGGCTTTCTGCTGATTTTCACTGTGCCATTTATGCCTGATGTCTTCTGGTTTTACTCTTTGGCCTTGACCTGACCTTCAAACCCGAATGAGTTTTCTCTTGTTTGAAAATGGCCACTTCTTGAACCTGGGCATTTTACCACTCTTTCTTTTCTGATCTCCTTCTCTGATTACTGTTTTATTCCATGCTGTAGGTTTATTTCCTTTATATTTTGTGACTTAAAAATCCGAGTCTATTTTTCTCCTTTTCACTTGACAGAACTTCCCTTTCATAGTCATCCTTAACCCAGATTTTTCCCTTTTTCCTCTCCTACTACCCTGTTGCTGTGAAGCCATGAAGCACAAACTGCAGATTCCATGCTGGTTTCCTGCTTTTCAAGTTCTTGGTAGCTACTTTTAACAACAAATTTACTTTCTCATGACATGTAGTCCTGCACTTTCAGCTATCTTTGATAACTTCTCTCAAATTCATGGTCTTGCCCACTCCATTGGCAGATTCGGAGAGGATTTCACCCAGCTGTAGTTCATGCTCTGCTCTCAACCACCTTCTTTCGACTTTTTTTTTTTCCTTTTGTTTTCCCTCCTCCTGAATCTGCCACCTTTCACTTATCATCTTCCTTCGACCTGTTGTCTTTTCTGTATTTTCCATATAAAAGCAGAGACTGGTAGCTTTGAAGCATCCCACAAGTGGCCATTTGTATTTCTGTTGTCTCTTGTCCCTTGTAAACATGAGAAGGCGGCACTCATCTTGTTGAGGTTAGGCACAGTGGGAAATAAAAGAGTTAGAGTCCTTGAGCTCAAGTCCTCCTTAGCACAAGTTGAAGCACACACCTAGCTGCTGCGCACGTTGGATGCACATGAGCCATCCCATGCCCCACCAGTGTGGCTACAGACATCCCCTTTCCAATTGTTTGGAATCATTGAGCCCACACTTGAGGTGGCTGCCTGTTATCTGCTCTTTGTCGCCTTTGGTCCCTGTGGATTCTGGCTGTGAAGAGCCTCCCCTGCTCATCTTCTCTCTTTGAGAAGATGCTGAAAAAGCAGCCCTAGGAGGGGAAGCAAGACAAGGGAGGGGTAAATATCAGAGGCAGTAAAGTGGCAGAAAGGTCAAGAAAAGTAGGGATGGATTACAGCCTTTCAGCCGTAGCCAGGAAAAGCGCACCGGAGTCTGTGATGGGTGTTTCTGCAGAGGGAGGGCGCAGACCTGAGAGCTTCCAGGACATGCTATACCTTGTAAATAAACAAAGAAATATATAGGTAATGTGCATATGGCAGAATTGTAAACATAGTAGAATTGCAAAATATAAAATACCTGAATTTTTCCACAAATGCAAGTGTCATACAAGGGGAAATCCAATTATTAAACCCTACGTTTCACCAGAAGCAGCTTCTTCTAGGTGAACGATACCACTGTGTTGTGGTTCTGTTTAGTGAGGCGGGGCCTAAGGTGGTCCCAGTCGGGGCTGAACTACGACACACTGTCAGGGTTGGTCCCCTGAGTGACAGTCCCTTGTCTGCTACCAGCATGCATGAGGTGATGGGTGATGAGCTAACCTGGGCACTATAGATTTTGTAGGATTTAGTAGCATTTCACAGCTCTCACATTCGGTGCCGGTCCTGGAAGTGGCTTGGCACCATGTTCACCATCCCTCATGTGCCATGTTTTCCGTGCAAAGGGACAGGGACCTTGATGGTGGAGGCCTGCTGGGAACACACGGCAGCACAGTGAGCTGCCCTGCGGTCAAGGGGCAGCTGTAGAACATGATGCAACTGGTTTGAAAAGCGGGAAAATGAAGAATTAATTGGAACTTTGCTTCTCTAAGTAAAAGATAGGAAAAGTCTTGCAGTGGAGAAATTTTTACTCTCGATTAATCCTCATCAGAAATAATCTTGTTTGTAGGTGCTGTTCCACCTAATATGCATATCTGACCCGTAAAGATGCAGGACCGTTGCTGTGAGAAGAGTGTTCAAGGCCAGGTTGGATGGGTCTCTGAGCAACCTGATCTGGTTGGAGATGTCCCTGCTCCTTGCAGGGTTGGACTAGATGACCTCTAAAGGCCCCTTCAACCCCAAACCATTCTATGAGAAGTATCGTACCAAGTAATTTGTAACAGGAAACATAAAATCATAGAATGATTAGGGTTGGAAGGGACCTTCAAAGGTCATCTAGTCCAACCCCTCTGCAAGGAGCAGGGACATCCCCAACTAGATCAGGTTTCTCAGAGTCTCATCCAACCTGGCCTTGAATGTTTCCAGGGATGGGGCATCCACCACCTCTCTGGGCAACCTGTTCCAGTGATCTACTACCCTCATTGTAAAAAAATTTTTCCTAATACCTAATCTAAATCTACCTCCCTCTATTTTAAAACCATTACCCCTCGTCCTATCACAACAGGCCCTACTGAACAGCCTCTCCCCATCTTTCTTGTAGACTCCCTTTACGTACTGGAAGACCGCTATAATGTTGGTTTTGTCTTGCGTCACGGGGAGAATATATAGGGAGGGTCCTAGGTTCTTTTTCTTGTACCTCAATCAAGTTATTAAGATAAAATTACAAAGTCAAGCTGAACACCTCCTGCACAAACATCGAACCCCCAACACATGCACTACAGTCTCATTAAGTGTATTTGAGTCACTTTGCAGCGAGTCTGCGTCTTCTGTAGGTCTATGTGATCAAAAACTGGCACATTCTCTTAAAAATACATGTGTGCCACATTTTCTGTGAACAGCCTAATGACCTGCATTTTGGGCTGCTATGTGGGCAGTGCTGGTCCTGACCAGTGGCTTCTCATCATACAGGGGAGAGGGAGAAAGGAAGGAATGAGAATCCTGTTAGTTTATTTATTTTACATGTATGCTTTCAAAAGATGGCTGGTGCAGTATTTGGGCCAGGTAATGATTGCTCAGCACTGCCTCTGTTTTGGTACTCACTCGTGGCTACCCAGGAGTGGTATTTAGGGTCCTGCCCGTGGTCTTTTAATTTAGATGGTGCTTTGGGAAGACTCTACACTGGGTGTGGTGCAGAGCTGCTTCTCACTCCATACCAGTTGCCACCTGCCGCTGGGATGACTGGGAAGCCGGTGCACCCTCTGACCTCGGACCAGCTCAGTAATACCAGACACAGCATGGTGTAGTGGCCTAAAATCCTGGGAGGCAGGGAATAATCTGCAGCGTGACGCTGATTCTCACTGCCCCCGCCAGGTCCTGCGGCGGGGACCGGTCGCCATTTGGCTGAAGGGCGGCTGCACGGGCTGTAACCTCACTGCTGTTTGCCTGGGCCCAGGGCCTGGTTTTACAGGGCGCTTGCTGCGTGGGAATGAAGGGAAGCCCCAGGGCTTGCTTGGCGCGATCTGGATGGGTTCTCACCCTCCATGTTGCTGCAGTGGGCTGACTGCTACCAAGGAGGGGTGGGTGCTGTGGGGCAGCTGATGGCTGTATGGGATGGAGTGACCTATTCCCATTCCCGCTGCCATTTCGCTGGTGACACGGGGAGGTTTGCTGTGCCACAGCCGCGGGGAGCCCGGCAGCACTGTTGTCACTCCCTGCCTGCTCCCACAGTGCCAGATTTACACGAGAGAAAGGCCCAAATTGTGCAGAGCCAACAGGTCTACCCCCTGCATGACCCCAGCTGTGCACCTGTAAAAGCAATGTATTTGGGCCTGCTTGCTTGGGCAGAGCACAGCATGAGTTTGGGGGCAGTTAAACCTTGAGTTTGTATCCCTAGGTATAAACTCTAGGAAGGGCAGGATAAAAACAAAGCAAGAAAAAAAAAATTCCAAACCTAGAAGGTGGCTTGCTTGAGGATGGGAAAACAATGCCAGACTTTTCTAGAAGCTGATGTCTGTAAAAGCCAAAGTTAGGGCATTGCTGCTCCTCACACTGCTGGGGAGCAACGCAGAGAGGTCGGAGCTGCCAGGGCACATGCAGCACCATGCTGTTGTGCCACTTTCTCATGAGGTTTTCCTGGTGCCGAACTTTCCGGCAGTGATCTTCTGCAAAACTGTGTGTGCGGCAGCCTCAAACTACTGGGATAGGATGGGCATGGGATGGGTTCACATACGCAGAAGCATCCTTTTTTTTTTTTTTTTTTTTTTCCTATGAAAGAGAAGTATCCATTTGCTCAGTATCTTACAGCTAGATGCCGTCTTGCCATGAAGAGCTGTGATTTGACGTGGGGAAGTTGGTTCCACAGGAAAACCTCCTGTGATGGGCTCAGGCGATGCCAAATTGCTGGATCGGGTTTCCCTGAGCCGAGTGAGGATCCGTGCGGTGGTCAGACTCACACCGCTGCTTCTCACCGAGGTGGTGATACAGTCACCCAAAGGAGGTTTCTGCTTTCTGATAACTGATTCAAGCTGTATAAATAATTATTTTAATTTATTTTTACTTTTGTGTCATATGCACACAATATGTATTAAAAAAAAAAACCTCAAGCAAAGAAATTACATTGGAGAGGGATGCTCCAATGGTTATTTTTCTCCTGCATCTGAAAACAAGTGCTTTAAGCTGCAGATCATTTTTACAAAACCCCACGAGTATCAACGCCGGAGTTAGGCATCCCATATTTATTAAGCCACCATCTTCACGAGTTCTGGCTCTGTGCGTGGCAGCAATGGCAGCCACCAGTCTCGCTCCTTGTTTACTCACATGTTTGGGTTTCAGACATACGTTACAGGGGTTTTTTTTTCACTGTTGAGAGGCTGAGCGCTTCCAGAAGGGACTGTATCACTGCTGTTGGGGCCTTACTGCGAGTGGCTGTAGTGGCTGAGGAACACAAACCTATTAAATAATGAAACACGAGATTCTCTATCAGGTAACGCGGTGCTGCTAATTCGGGTGTGAGGGAGACGGTGAGGTCATGAGCACTGGTTATAAGGAGATACCAGTGAGTAAGCAGGGAGGGAACGGTCAGCAATGTTGTTGGTTTAATTCTTGTACAGAACATACAGGCAGAAACGTACATTTTTATGACTGCTTTAAAAAAGCCAAACAACTGCAAGGCAGAAAACTGACTGCCAGAAAGCCTTTAAATTTAGAGGGAGTTAAATCCAGGTGACATGGATGGGGTCAGATCTGCTCTTAATGCCATTTTCCCTTTGTAATTCCTGAGAGCTGAGTTTTTTCTAACTGTTTGGTTTTTTTTTTAATGTTTCTGTGCAGATGCTATATTACATTGGCATTGATTCACTAAGTTTATTTGTCAGCAGTAAAATGAATGAAATTCTAGAGGTACAATTTCAACCAGCTGCTGTTGTTTACTAGTGAGACTACCCGTGACCCTTAGTGTCTATAAATACTTCACTGTGAATTAGCAGTGAACTATCCAGTGGTTTTTCCTCTTACTCATGTTTCCCAGACTTTTTTTGCCTTTTTGTTTTAATTATTGTTATTTTCAGTCTCATCTCTAGTGCTTCGAGAAGAGCCAAACATTAAAAGGAAGATTTAATTTCTAGTGAACAGTAGACGTGGTCATTCGTTAAAAGACTCATCAAGTTGTTAGACCGTGTGACGATTTTTCTCCGGTCTGTGTGTGGTGCTGACTTCCAGTAATGGCCTTTTAAAGTGAAAATTCAGATTTTAAAATATCTAAACATTATTTTTAGCTCTCCCGAGCTCATCATTCTTATTAAGGAGAAAGTTGTTTGCAGTCATTGATTAGTTACAACTGTAACTTCTAAATAGCTTTAGGAAATACTGCAGAAGGACTGCAGTTTCTAATCCTCTTTTTCATGGTGGTTTTTTTTTTTTCTTTTTCACTTATTTTGGAGGTTTGACGTGGACCAGTAGATCTTTATTTTATGAAAAAAAATATGAAAACAGACATGACAAAAATACTGTTGCTGCTCAAGCCTGCCTCAGGGTTACAAACCACTGTGAAAGGATTTGCTCCTCCGTAGTCCGACCTCTCGCCAGGTAAAATTCACCCAGTCCCACTCTGACACTGAGCATCTCAGTCTACAAGGCCATTACTTCCCCTCAGAAAAAACCATGGACAACGTTACCAGCCCCACATTAGAGCTTCTCCAAGGCCGTGCTAGCTTTTGTTAGAGATTTTGGGTTGGAGGATATGCTGCGCTCGCATCTCTACGCTCTTGCTGTGAAGAGGGAGAATACAAATTTGCCTTTCATGCTGCAGAGCGAGCCGATGCCTCCTTGCCTGCCCTTACACCTCTAGAAATTGCTGTGGATACTGTCGAAACCACTGGGTTGAGCAAAGTTGCTGACAAAAAGGCAGTTTCAGTGCCATTCATAAGAAAAAAAACAAAACAAACAGCCAGACGGAGGTGATTGCTCCGTGTGGGTCTGCGATGGGATGTGAAGGGAGATCTCACACCTCTCCACAGAGCACTGCCAGCACCAGACAGCCTCTGTCAATCTCTGCCAGTAAAGCTGTTGCACTTTCCATGAGGTGTTTCTGCATTTGTAGGGTCGGAGCAAATGAGAAGAGACTTCACAGCCTCAGGATTAGGGCTGTCGGTAGTGCCGCTGGCTGTTCCTCCCACCTTTATACACAGCAGAGGTGCTTCAAAAACAGAAAACTGGGAAGGACCCGCCCGAGAAAAGGTGGGAGTTGTCCAGGAGCATCTCTATTTTTACTAAAACTGAGCCCAAACCATACATTTTTCTTACAAAAAAAAAACCCAACATTTTTTTCTTTATATTTTATGTTTTACTTTGGTAAGCCACCAGTTTTGTTTCTAAACCCAGTTATTGATACAGCCCAAATTACTACAGGATTTGAAGTTGTTAAACTCATAAGGACAGGCGGTGCAAAATCTGTACCAGATCAAAATCCCATACAGCCACACCCTGGGAATATGTGAACCAGAGAGGCAGCCAGGTTTGGGGTTCAGCTCTTGTGAGCAACCACACAACTTGATGAAATGGCTGAATTTGGATATATGATTTACAACTGTCCTCCCTAATTTCCTACACTAACAAGGACAAAACCTGCTTCCAAACTTTTCCCAATGAGAAATTCTCTTTTTTTTTCTACATCCTGTGTCCTATGTACAATAGAGAAGCATTTTGTTTCTCACACGATATTTGTGGTATTGCAGCAAGCACAGAGATGTTAGTCTGCAGAAACTTTTGCAGAGAAGCTTATTACTGTTTGCTCGTATTTTAAAATAGGAAATTAATTCTAGAGCTATTTTGCCTAAGTGGCTGAGCTTTGTCTTTTTACCTGCAATTAAAAAAAATCAACATTTGTTGAAGGGAAAGAAGATAATTATATAGTAAAATTGTTGCTCTTCTCTTCTTTTAAAGACAAAGAAAAATCCAGCAGAACAGATGTGAATCTGTAGACCTGTAGTATTTAAGAATAATTGCTGTACCCGATATATGCTAGTATTCTTTTTCCTCTGTAATCTCAGTGTAGCTTTTCTCGTGCATTTCCAGGATGGCAGTGTTTTTTCATAGGCTACTCCATGTTTCCTGAGCTCGATTAATCATTTTTTTTTGTTTGGTGTTTTTTTTTTTTTTTTTTTTTTTTTTAAACAAATACTCAAGACTTTCTGTTTTAAACTGCCTGCTGAGGTTCCTTCAAATAAATGAAAACAAATAGTCTCCGGCTGTCTGGGTTGCACTAAAAGAAGCTCATCCTTTGAGTGATTTGTAATGCTGAAAAGGTTTATCTCCTTCACTAAAAAGATTATCAAAGTTCACTTTGTAAGTGCACATGTATATTTTATTCCTCAAAGATTACCAGTTTTTTTCTTATTCCCCATGTTGTCCTGCTGGTAACAGGTGGCAGAACTCCTGGCACTAAAGCAATCTCAAAATGTATACAAAACAGGGATAATTTGTTATTGTTGTCTTAACAATCAAAAGGAAGCTCCTCCTGGCAGGTGGGGTTTTTTTGTTGGTGGTTTTTTTGTTGTTGTTTTTGTTTTGTTTTGTTTTTTTTTCAATCCTTAAATGCTGTATTTCAGGCCAAATCCAAAGCTAGTGACTGGGAACCCCTGTGCTACAGATAGATTTTTACCAGACAAATACCAGCAGCGAGGTCACAGTGCTCAGCCTCTGGTGCAGAAATCCAATCAGTGCTCACAGTCATTCCAACAAACCAGAGCACCAGATAGAGCTATTGAGAGATCTTTTGATCTTTGGGGTTTTTTTCAGTCTCAGAAATGAACAGAATGCTATAAAATTATGAACAAGATAGAGACTGAGAAGCATCCTATTGCTGCATTTTCAGAACACATCAGAAACAATGCAGGTATTTTATGATTCCCCAATCACATTTAGAAAAATAAAGTCATATTCTTTCTGCGTTGTTTCTAATTTAAGACTGTTCACAGCCACGGTCAAGGACACTTCATTTGCATTTATCTTATCATCCTAACACTGTGCAAATAACAGTAATTTTTCCACATTTCACAGGCAGTTTCATCTAAGGATCTCATAGGACTCAGCAAACACCAAGGACCTAAAGATCTGGTTCAGAAATGTACATGGAGATGGAAAGCTCCCATTGACTTGAGTAGAGTTTGGATCAGACTGTAAGTCTCCAGCAAATTTCGTTATAAATATCACTATTACCATTTTACAGATAGGTAAAACCAAGGGACAAATAAGCAACACAGTGAAACTACAGCGGAATCAGCACCAGAAGTCAGGAATCTGGGCTCCTAGACTTCTGCTTGACTAGAAAAGCTCTTGCAGCTGCTGCTTAAGTTACTTGTTCACCAACACTCACAAGAGAAGAGGAAGAGTGCAGAACAGGCCAAAAAACAAAAAAAAAACCAAAAAAAAACAAAACAAAAACCAACAGTGAGCACAGGTGAAACCTAGCATCACAGTCTTTCCAGAAAGGATGGTAACTGTAAGAATTACTGTTCTCTGAATATGCTCTGATACTTCCCTCCCACACCCAAATTTTTACCACTAAAGTAATACTATGAACTGCAAAAGTAAAATGGTGTTAAGGTCTCAAAATGACAGACAACAAATATAAAAATTCCCAAGAAATAAGACATGCTTCAGTGAGTGCAACAATAAAAGATGATGTTCATTGCCCTTTATGTGATATACTCCCCTTTCCGAATATAAAACACTGTTTGAAGCACAACTGGAATTTAATTCCTAAGACAACAAACAAAAACTGAAAATCCAAATAAAAATAAGTAGGAGTTACATTTGTTTGAAAGTCTTTCAAACTCCTGCATTGGTATCCCCTTTGCCTCTTTAACATGTCTTACAGATACCCATTATTTACCCTGATGTGATGTTTAGGGAGATGGTTTAGTGGTGGACCTGAGAGTGTCAGGTGAATGGTTGGACTCAACGATCTTAAGGGTCCTTTCTAGCCTAAAGGATTCTATGATCCTAACACACCTGCAGGATAGCCACTATAATGTAAAGCATATACTCTTTCTTTAAGTCCAGTAGGATACTTTCATTGCTTTTGGTGGAAGAAAAATTAGCCCTTAATTTGGATGTTATTCTTCATACTTAGGATACCATACAAAGCACCACCTCTACCAAATTTATCACCTGATGAGATCAGTCTCTTACAGGTAAAAATACACAAGAAAGAATAATTTTAATTCCCAAATTACCCTGAAAATTTGTTAGCATCATCCTGTGGTCAATTTCATTATACTTTGCCCCACGCTTCTGTTCTGCACCTTTCAACACTAAAACCACTGAGCCATTCACTCTAATTGAAGTTACAGTAAAGACCTGATCAAGACATGCTTTTAGTTACTAACTTACACATACACACGCACAAATACCACATACATATGTATAAAAATATACATATATTCTCACACATACACAGTTTTAAAAATTTTTGTTCTAATCTGGGTGTGGGTTCCAGCATGGATGAGACTGAGGAGCTCTGGTACACATGTGAAAACTTGTCGCTGATGGCACCTCTGGGTTTCTGAGACAACCTCAGAAAGTCCTGGCTCCTGTCAGTTCCTGCTTCTTCCTCTGGAGATTTCCAGAGAACCTGGCACATGCATTTTTAGGCCAAGTGGCAAAATCTTTGGCAGTGATAAGGTCAGGAGATAATTTATGCCCCAGCAACAGAAACAGCTGACAAGAAGAACAAGGAAGATTAAGACTGGCTTTCTGGGTGGAGTATGAAGAAATAAATTCCAGGGTGGAAACCTCACTGCAGAAAATCTGCACCAATCTGTGCACTATTCTTTTGCTTGGTATTTCAGGAGAAAGGGAGTACTTTGAAAGGACCGCTACTTGTTACTATGCAAATATAGGATTTTTTATAACTGCAAAGTACTTACAGAATACCTAGGATTTAGTCTTAATGTAAAGACATCAACGTTTCCCAGAAGACTGATACCTTACTATTTTCCTATTGCATAAAATTATCCCCAGATGTATCTGTATCAGGAACGCTAGAAGGTTTCCACCAACTGTGCCTTTTTCTTAAATCCATAAAATAATGTCTCCAAACAACAAAAGTTATTTCCTTGGCAAACTTGTAAATCTTCTATATTAGCAACTTTGGGATGTGGGCACAGCATCATAGTATTTGTGAAGAACTGCCAGCAGGGAGTGCAGTACTAAGGAGGTGACAGCGGACTTCTCCGGCAGACCTCTCCAGAGTCTCTTACCACGCTGATGAACTGCTCTGCCTCCAGGGAAGTCCAGTGGGGGCTCTGAAACCTTTCTTTACTTTGGAATTAATAACGTTCAGCTGCTGACAGAAGGGAAATGTCAAAATGCCACACTCTACATGGACACTCTGTAACTACTTAGATACAGCAATGCTCTCCTTTCTTCCGTTTTGAGACTGTATCATTGAGTATTGCTACACAGGCCAACACTTACTTCTAGGAAAATTGCAGAGCCTTTCAGAAATGCAGCAATTGCTCATAATGTTTCAGCACCTACATATAACCAGTGTGGGTTAACACACATCCTCAGCTCACAGCTCTTCATCTGCTACGCTTTCATGAACCCTCTTCTAAAAAAAAACAAAAACAAAACCAAAAAACCAACAACGCACAAACCACCAAAAAACACAGAACAAACCACCAAAAAACACAGAACAAACCACCAAAAAACACAGAACAAATAGTTGTCTTTTTCAAATGTGTCCATACCCACACAAACAACTTAGTTAACTTAGCTGAATTACAAACAAAATATTCAGCCTGTGCTTCCCACCATACAGTGAAACACAGCAAATAACAATTTTCATCACATTTCATAGAATATTTGCTTTTGAAGTAAGCAATAGCATCATAAAAATCTGACTTAAAACTGGAAAAAAAAAAATTGACAGATCACATCCGTCTGGTTTTTGGAAAACCATGAGAGACTTTAATTACATGATCACCTCCTTCTACATACTAAAATAGCATCTCCCTATGAACATCTCCACACATAGAATCTTACATATTTATATTCACTTTGCTTTGTAATAGTCAAGTATACAGAAGCATGAGACTTTAAATATATCAAAAATAAATGTATTTGTGCATATATATACACACACACAGAGCTGTGTGTACATGGATGAAGAGTTTCAGTTACATGAGCAACAAGCTGATCCACAATAATTACTTCTGTGCCTACACAGAGCTCCATTATCTTCAGGGGTTTCTCACATGATCTGTATTTTTGTACTTTTAACAATACCTTTAAAATTACTTTACCAGATACCGTCATACTCATACTACAGAAATAATGGAAAAGAACAAGTAAGCATGATAAATACATCAGCTAATGGGTAGAAGGCTGTACAGCTCTGCAGAAAGATTATTGCAGGCACAATGCCACAGATTTATTTATGGCTTAAAGCAGTGCATGTCATAAGCATACATAGTTTTAGTAGGTGGAGTCATCTGACCCAATCTGGCAGAGCTTTCACATGGGAATGGCAAAGACTCCTCATTACCCATGAATTAATGCTTTTATTGGCAAAAAGTGTCTCCTATGTATATTCCTGAATGAGAACAATGTGAAGTAGTTTCCAGTGATTCACGTAAACTCTTTTTCCTTCCGAAAAACTGGCTGACTAACAAAGTCACTTCCTTTTCAAGTTCTGCTTCAGCTCTTCAGTCCTTCCAGCCATGCAAGCATGCACATTTGGCTCATTTATCCACTCTAGCAAAGAGCCTCAATTCAGGGATGAAACACAGTTATTTAATATTGAGCTCCTATGATTGCTTAGCATAGCAAGGTAATTCAAATTTGCATTAGGATCATATGTAAAATTTAAATATGCAGATATAGTTACTTGTCTCTGTATTCAGATGGACATTAGTAGCACTCCTGCAGGTCTGAAATGAAGCATACACCTTTTCAATGAACCATGGATTTTTCACATCTTACTGGAAACAAAGGCTCAGTAGCGGCTCAGTTCTCCCCAGCACAGCAATAGCTGACCACATATCGCTCAATCACCAGCTCTATCTGCTCTCAGTCATTGGAAATCCCTAAATCAGGTTTTGAGGAGACACCGTTCTCTTAACCTGTTGCACCTCCTAAGACCACAGAGCCTGAGGCATGATTGTACACATGCCAAGCAGGGTTCACAAGTTTGATTAAACTTGCATTTAAAAAAAGCATCACTGTATTCTACTGAAATAACGTTTCTGAAGTTTGTGGATTGGGTTCAGGCTTTATCCTTTCAGTTACCCATACAACAACAGAGATAAATAAGTAACTCCTCTTTCTAAGGGTGCTAAATCAGAGCACTTCTAGTACCATGAAGAGTTCAGCCTGAGTCCCACTATAAAGCCATTAAAAACTTGTTCTAAGGATATGGCAGCTTCAGTGTCCACAACAGCAGCCTAATCCCCCTCTTAGCACTTGCCACAGCAGAAATAATCCTTCTCATCCCTTGATTTCCTTCTTAAATACCTGCCTTTGCAATTTTCCTTTACCTGCTGTGATGGAGAAGGGAAGCCATCTCCTGCTGTCCTGACTTTCAAGGCTCCTCCCAGCCTAACGCCATCTTACTTTATTCTCTACAATTCTGCACTGCCAGGCTGAACAGTCACTCAAGACAGCCGACAGCACCACTCTCCAGCACTCATTAATCATATTTTCAAAAATGTACACCAGATATTCCCCATAGCTCCTCTCATAACCAAAAAAAAAAGTCCTGTAAGACTTTACAAAGCTAGTAATATATTCTTTTTGAAAACTCGTCTTAAAACTCTCCTCCACTGAAATGGCTACAGGAAAAATTGACAACTTCTTGACTGTTAGTATAAGAAAAACACTAAACCACGCTGAACACCATTGTATCACTCTTTCCATATTTTACCTATTTGTTTGTTCAATTTAAGGAGATTTTTAAAGAAGCAATAGATACGCAAAACCAACATCTACAGGATTCAAGTGGCTTTCACTGGAATAATTAATAAGAACTGTGCATTTGAATAGAACACACACACAGCACTGTTACAGCAATGCTGTTCCAAAGGAAAACCTGTTTTTACCATGCCCAGTTCAAACTCATACCTTATGATGTCACATGATATGATAGCGGCTTCACGTGGAACAGGCTGTGGCCCTGTAACTCTACTAACACAAACAGGCAACGCCCAAAGCCTTCTTCCAAATCACTACCACACATCCTAAAGTTTAATCCCAACAGCCACTCCCCTTCCCCAAATGGGCTCTGCTCTCTGCTGTGATGCACAAGGGGATGGCTTTCTGTTGCTCGAGTCAAGCTACAGCTGAGTTGTGTGGTCCCCACAGAGCCTGGAAAGCTTCAGCTTTCTCATTTATCCAGTTTGGGACACATGCTACCCAGGCTCCACATCTCCGAAACACAGTTCGAAAGGTGCTTCATCAGGGTGTGTGCAAGCTAATGCTGCCTCCCCTTGCAGAACTGTAAACTCCTTTTGCTGTGTCCTGCTTTTGGCAGGGATGGAGTTAATTTCCTCTCAGTAGCTGGTATGTTTTGGATTTTGTGTGTGAAGAATGTTGATAAACACCCTGATGATACCAGTTGTTGTGAATGAGACCAAGGACACCGTCCTGCTTTCCAAGTCTTGCTAATTTGCAGATGCAGGAAGCTGGGAGAAAGACAGACAGAATAACTGACCCAAACTGGCCAAAGAGAGTATTCCACACCATAAATGTCATGCTAAGTATATAAGTGGGGGCTGGCCAGGTCGGGTATCTGCCTTCCTGACATCCATCTTTCTCCCTCGTTTTGCTGGCATCGTTACCTCTACCTTGCTGGCTCCCTTTTGCTCTTTTGCTTGCCGCTCAGTTTTGTTTCCATGATCGCTGCTCGGGACAGGCTGTATCGGTCATTGGGACATCGAGTGGTGAGAAAACATAAATTGTTCACTTTGTATATTTTAATATTCTTATATTCTGTTATTATTGTTGTTTCCCCTTGTTATTTTAGTAAATTGTCTTCATCTCTACCCACGAGTTCTCCTTCCTTCCCAATTCTCTCCCCCATCCCACTGGGGAGGTGGAGAGTGAGTGAGAAACTGTGTGGTAATTCGGGCTAAACCATCACATGCTGCCAACCCACATGATCAACAAGGAAATGAAAACAAAGTGTTGTCTTTGACTAAAGGACAGGAATAGTTTGCGTTATCCTCCTCTCCGCAGTTACGGAACCAAATAGTCTTTGAGGTATCTAAAAAAAAAATATTTTACTCTCTTTCTGTTTCCATGCAATGAAAATAATACATAACATTGGCTTTGCCTTAAAAGTACTTCTCTTATGAAAAGCATTCCATTTGTACTGACTTTAGTGGAAGGTGCGTGGGTGTGTCAGAGAGAAGACTTAAGTCCCAAGACCCTGTATACTTAATGAAGTAACAATTTAAACCATGTTTCTTTAAAAGAAAAAGTGCAGCTACAGACAGTTTGTAAAACAACACAAAGAAATTGTCTGCATCTCAAGATCTCAAAGTCCAAACAAGCCAATTCAATCTTGTTCAGTTTGGATCCCACTTCAGAAAAACATTCCAATATGAGATGAAGTCCTGCTGAAGTGCCTTGCTGACCATGGGCCTAAGTACTACCGCAGCAAAATTAATATAGTAAAATAAAGTTACTGTTTGCAGTGTACCAGGACATTCATTATCTCTACACATTTGCTTGGAGGGCTGAAGGGGAGAGGAGGGTTGAGCCGATGGAGGGAGTTTAGACATTTGTGTCCAGGGGACCATTATGCCTCAGCACTCTGCTAATCTTTCCCAGTTTTCCTTTCTTCCAGACTCCACAGCACCTTTGTTTCCTTCCATTTATCCTCCTCCCCTCCCTCCCTTCCCCTCACTCTCTCTTGGTGGCCATTAACTACGCTGACAGTTTGACAGGCTGAAATAAGGAAATAAAACACTTAAACATTGTTTCCTGATGTATGCATTCATCTCCTCTGCCAAACACAGATATTGAGGAGATACTTCACTCCTCCTGTCACCTCGCTAAATTATAGCCCAGCTCTCACAGCAACACTACTCTCAGGTCTTGTACATTCACTTGATCTGTCTTCCTAGCAGAAGGCCACGTAAGGGCCATTTCCATGTCTTTAGCAGGAGCTTCTCATATTTATACTCTTAATACCACATTTTCATATGCCTAGGGTTGAATTTCTGTTAAAAACAGAATCTCATGCTTCTTCTACTGAACCCACTCACATTATCATGACAGCTCCACTTCTTGCTTGGATTACAATGAAACTACTTCGGGAATAAAATGAACTATATTGCATTAAGCTTTGTGTCATTCTCATAACCCATTACAGCAGCTGAGTAAACTGAAACTCAGCTTCGCTTTGACCAGGTTTATTAGACTTTTTTATTTAAACATTTTCTCCTAGTTGACAGAAAACATGCTGCTGGAGACCAGAGGCATCCCACCCTTTATATAAAAATCCACTGCCTACAGCGTTGGCTTACAGGAGCCAATGTTGTTCAGCTCCCTGGGGGAAAGTTGCAGTGATACTGTCACTGCTCATTACCTCCAGTGGGTGTTGCTGTGAACAAGCCTATGGGAAAAATGCAGGGAAAAGAAAAAAGAAAAAAAAAAAAAAGTATTACAGAAGCTCATAAACACCTCCCTCATCTGGAAAGTTTGATCCATACAACCAGAAGGAAACAAAAGCTTGGTAAGAAACTAAATAATTGTACTACTTTGCCATTTACAACCTTCTTACACATCAATTAGATAAACACAAGCGTTTCAAACTTTATTCACTGTGCTAGCGTAAGGCTGCAGTGGAGCCATGTCTTCTTTTTGTAATTTCAGTAGCTCCTGAGTTCTATGTAAAGTAGCAGAGTTCTGTGGTTGTAGCCTCTCAGAGATTCCTGACAGCCAAAATCCATCACAACACAGACCAACCTTACATCTTCACCATCCCAAAATGGCTGAGAAGTTGTGACAAACAAGGTACTGAAATCCCAGATATATGACATTCCCTCTTGAAAAGTTATGAGTGTACAAATAGAAAATATATCAGTAGCCCAGAATATACTGTCACCATTTTTCCTCTGGCTGATGAGGAAGGTTACCTTGGGTTTCAGCTAGCAAGTGGAAATGTAGCAGATTAGGTTGGCACATTTTGGACCCTTACAACAAATAAACAAAAACTCCTCTTTACACTCCAATGTTATAAACCCTTGCAGAAGTTCACTCTCTTCCTTGCCTCTCACTTTCTCATTATTTCAGATACCTCTAATAATGACCCAAAGAAACAGTCTTTGAAGTAACTGTGTAATCCCACTGACATGAAGATTTAATTGGAGGTAGGATGAAAAAAGAACAACAACAAAAATGTCCACAAGGAAAAGTCCGTGTAAGTGATGCTGTTGAGATTTCATTCTCTCTCTAACCATTTTTTTTTCTGTTTGTAAGAGTTGCTATTAAACACCAGAAAAGATTCAAATTCAATCACCGTAAAGAGCTAGCGGAGCCTGAGTGGAAAAGTAATCTATTTGCTCATCTAGAGACGGCAAGGGCTTTGCTACTGCCTTCCAATATTGACCATCCAAGAACAGTATTTCAACTGGTTACACCCATTCCCTTTGTTATCCTCCGAAGACATATTAATAAAGCAGCAGCCTGTTATATGCTGTTATTTAACTGAGAGGTTTTGAATTTCATGAATGAAAATGAAACAAAATACCAGTAAAGCAAGAGGAAACAAGTTCCTTACTACTTCCTCCACACAAGCAAATAAATGAGGCAGTGAACCAAAAACTACTGTTAACTCTTCAGCAACAATATGCACAGAACTTCCTAAAAACGTCTAAGATCAACTTTGTTTTTATCATTGGAAATCATAAAGAGCTCCCAGTGCACTGTCAGAGGGCACCAATGTTTTTCCTCCATCTCATTTCATACTGTTGCAGAAAAGAGATCCCACTCACTTCAGATCAATGAAATCCCATGATATTTTCAAGAGTATCAGCTACTGATTATTGCATATTGGTGAATTTTCAGTTCAGCAATCTACTACTGCCTGAAATTTTCTCTGATGTTTCAGACACATACGTTGCCATCCCACAGTTCTTAGCGCAGACTCAGTTAATCTATCAAAGGTCTTGCACTTCTGTTTACTGCTACCTGAAAAAATAATCAAGAATAATAATGGGTGTGGGAAAGGGTAAAACAAGGTTGCTTTTGCAAGTGTAGCTTTTTAGATTGTATAAAAGATTTCTACAGTTGGTTAAGTTTTTCAATTTTTCATATAGTATTCAATTTTTATTTTTCTGAATAGCCATTTTACTCTTCCTTTATTTATTTATTAAATGGTCTCTTCTTACTCTTTGCCAGTAAAGAATAGTTTAAAAATGAAAAAACAAAGACAACCCAGAAATGAAGTCTATTACACTAAAATCAAATTAATGAAAAAATACATAGGAAGTGGAAGAAATCCAATATTGAAATGTCAGTAAAAGAGTTTAATTTAATTCCATAGTTTTTATAGGAACAACTGCCACTTAATTTTCCTTGGCGTATTTTTTCTTTCTTATTGTGGGATAATAGAGTATTATTATTTTATTTTCCAGAACTAACTTGTCGCCCCCCTGCAAGGTTTGCTCTTTGCATCCTACTTATAAAAAGAAAGCCTGCTACTATCACTGAATCTGGAAATACCTCTGTTTTAAAACCTGTATACCATAGCACAATATTGGTTTGAAACAGCAATCTCTTACCTAAGCTGGAAGCTGCAAATGTGTGGTTATCACAGTCATCTGAACTAGCATCCAGAACAGAAAAGTCTGAACTTCTCAAGAATTGTTATCTACCTTATCCAAGCAGTGCATTCACATCGTGGGTGAGGCAGCACTCACAGAGGCATCCTGCAGCTCGCCATTCATTCCTCTGCACGTACCTCACGCTCCTTTCCTTATATCAAATGTGACTTTTCTGCTACCAAGAGAGGTCCATGAGGCAGGTTTGGAAATGGTGCTGTAAAGCTCGAGACTCATCAAAAAATAAACAGCAGCCATTGACAAGTTTTGCTGTGTGAAGCAATAGCGACAGCATGTATACTGGGGATGCAGGTTGAGCCTTAAGGTAGCGATACCATTCTACAGAAAGGTATCAGCAAGGCACATAACAAGTCCTTCATTGTTCAAATTCAATTTGCATACTAGATATCAATGTATTATTATCTTAAGTGGAAATGCAAGGAAATATTGAGCACTAACTAGAGAAAACTATAAGATTGGAGAAAAATACCAGATATCAGGTAAATCACAAAGAAAAAATATACATGCATTTCACATTCCTATTTTAGGAAAGCATCTTCGGAGGCAAACAAATCAGATATAGTAGCTCTCAGTCACCTGTAAATTAATGAACCTCCGCTCAAGGATGAACAATTGCTACCCCTGTGTTTCAAAAGCAATACAGAAGTATAAGATAAAGGTGAGTGCAAGAAGGTGGAAAGGAGCAGGGAGCTCTTTCCATCAGGAGAGTAGACTATGGCTCAGGGCAGTGTCATGAGTGGGAGAAGGATTATAGCTGATCATAGTAAGCAATCTTCCACAAGGTCACCAATCATAGCGATTCAGTGCCACAGACTGGCACTGCTCATCCAAAGCCATTGTGCAGTAGTCCCCTTAAGCACATCACATTCACAGCACATGCTCAGAAGAAAGGAAAAAAAAAAAAATTTACTTTCCCCCATTTGATCTTGTGGTCAAGAAAGTTCTTTCAGACTATGTCTGTATCAGTATACAGAGGATCACAAACAGCCACACGTAGAATGGGTAAGACAGTCCACTGGCTGTCTTAGATTATTTCAACCCCTCCATAAGTGAAGTAACTATCTAAAATATAACCACTGGCTGAAAAAAAAAAAAAAAACCCAAAAACAAACCAAAACCAAACCAAAACAAACCTTATCAGAAGTTTTTTACTCCATACACAAAGGTCAGCTTTATACCAGTACCTTCCTTCTAACCTGAAACATGATGTTAAGAGCTATCTTCCAGTGGTCAATATAAGCATGAGTAGTGGTCTTCCTCCCCAAGTGTACCAGGCCCCATCACCTGCAAAGGAAGTTCCTACTTAAAACTACTATTTATGGAAGGATGTTTATGAGAAAAAGTAGTCAGGTATTTCCCTGCATGCTAGAAATAAGGGGTTATTTACAAAGAAAAAGCCTCATAAGCACAAATTATTGCCCTTCTCAGCCTCCAAATGGCAGAAAGCCAAACAAAATGAAACTTAAATACACTTCCATACTGTCTCAGCAAAACTGTCACTTGTGTGCCTCATGCTTTCTGTTTCCTTTAAAGGCTAGGATCCCCAGATAGACCAAACCTTCCATGATGCATCAAAACCTTGAGCCTCAATAAACTGTTATGTTTGTATTGTTCATGGTTTTTAGAAGAGTTTAATTTCATTTTCTTTTCCAGTTTTACTTTTACATCAATACAAACAAAAGACAGGTCATCAAAAATAGCTAAAAGCATGATAATTATCCATTTACGATTTGATTATGAAGAGCTATGAGTACTCTTTTCAGTGACAAGCCATTTTGACAAATCAAATACTCAATTCAGAAAGAACCATTCCTCACAGCCAGTAATCCAAAAAAGGTCAGTATTCTCACTCCTGCAAAAATGCTCTGCTCACGTTATCAATGCCAAATGAATTTTCAAAGTTAAAATGCTAAGTGAAGTGAAGCAGAGCTTTACAAACCCTGTTGAAATCAACGTTACTTTTCACAGTAAACACCAACAATTCACAGTATTAATCACAACTACCATCATCTCCAAAAGACCTTGGAGGACAAAATCCATACAGTTGGAAGGTGGTGGGGTGGGAGATGGAAGAAAAAAAAAAAAAAAAAAAAAAAAAAAAAAA
>JAAGAY010006303.1:0-36278 GCA_011801015.1 Ardeotis arabs | reverse complement strand
GTTTTTTTTTTTTTTTTTTTTTTTTTTGAGCCCAGTCAGTTGCTTTTTGGGGGGGTCTACAAAGAAGATGTTTCTGAGAAAAGGGATGGAGGAACCCCTTTGATAAACTCCATGTATAAGGAGGTATCTCTTTGTCCTCATCCTTAGAGTGGCAAATGTGATTTTGGCTGAAAGGCTGGCTGAGAAGCTGGTCCTTATTATCTGACTTCAGGACTTATGCATTAACCTTTCTGTTTCAATTGACTTATGCTACCGAGCAGTGCATGAAGTTGAGAATTTATAGGGAGGATATTGACGTGACTTTGAATTGGGGTTTTAGACTTAAACTGCAGGAGTTGCCTTCAGCTCTACGATAAGCTCTGCTTTTATAAAATTAAAAGACAAACAGAGAATAAAACCAGTTAACCTACAGGCTTATTCCCTTGAAAATTATGCCTGCATTCACCACAAAAGGAAAGAGGTATATTTGTCAATGTCGTGTTAAACACAAGACACTGAGTTGCCAGGAGGAACATATTTGTTATGACAGGAAAGATAAAGAAACCACTGTCTTTGAAACAAGTAAATATTGAAGGACTGCTCACTAAAAATTCAGCAATCTATCTTCATTTTACATCCCACACTTCTGCAGTTCCAATTGTAGGTGACGAGTGACTAAAAGGTGGTTCACATAGCAGAAGCTTGTTTTAGACATTATCAATTTTCACTTTGCAGGCTTTATTGGGGGGTACCCCATCACGATTAAGGACAAAATGCTTATCCTATGCACCTCAAAATGAAAATTCCTTTCCAATTAACGGAATGTAGATAGAAAAGTGGTTGCAGAGATGAGTGAAAAAGGAAGCTTACTGCATCTTCCCTTTTTCTCCATTAAACTTTACATTTAAAGGTAAGGTAGATACTTCACCAGAGAAGAAGATAATTTCTTAGGGCCGTTGGGTTTTTTTAGGACTTGAATCCAAGTGAGTAACAAAAGGGAGAATAATGTACTCCAAGGCTTTGAATCATACATTTTGCACAACCCTTCAGCCGTTGCAGGGATCAGAGCATGCTGACTGGGTTCAAGCATCACAACATACTTCTCGTAGAGTAGTACATTTGTTAAAATGAAAGGTGCATCTTGCAGAATAAACCTCAAAAAGTGTATTGCCACTAACTAGAACGACTATTTGTTTCTGTCTCCAATTGAAAATTCTTCTGAATTTTCTCATTAAGGTAAGTACTACTTCTGTGCCAGAGGACAGTGAGCAATTCTGTGCAGAATTCATATTGGTTCAGTCTGACCATATTTTTGTAATGCATTTAATAGAATTAAATAGAAGTCTATTTGAAAAATATCCTCGCTAAAACTTCTGTTAGTTTTATAATACCATTTGTCAGCACTAAGGAAGGAAAGAAAACTTCCAGCTGAAGCCATTTATGAAAGCCTTATCTGTAAGGGAAAGTAACTGCATCTAGATGTTGGACTTTTTGAGATTTTTTTTTTTTTTTTTCTTTTTAAGAAGTATTGTGATCCTTTCAAATGACAGGTAGGCACTTAGAAAAGGTAAAGGTATGATAGTGTCTGAAAATACCTTTATGGCCTTTAGATTAAAGGTAAAATTAACATCTTCAGATGGAACAGTCTTTTCATAGAGAATCCAGTTTCATCCAGCTCAGAGGTTTCTAGGGAAACCTACCACTTTCCACAAATTGATATAAAATAAAAAAAAAAACCAGACAAATAAATAAATCATAGAATCATAGAATAGTTCTGGTTGGAAAGGACCTTCAAAGGCCATCTAGTCCAACCCCCCTGCAAGAAGCAGGGACATCTCCAACCAGATCAGGTTAATCAGAGCCCCGTCCAACCTGGCCTTGAATGTTTCCAGGGATGGGGCATCCACCACCTCTCCAGGCAAGCAAAATAAACCATGGATTTTTTTGCAAGAGACCACTATGCTGATTTATGCCACATGGCATCCTGAGCTTATTCCTGAGAGCAGAGTGTTACAATTTTGCTTTTGAAGAGCTGAAAGAACACAGAGACAGTGATGGTGGTACAATCTCTTTCCTGTGCTTCAAGTGCTCAGGTAATATAGGCATCTGACTTGAGGGACCTTCTGATCCTGAGAAGGGTCCACATGTGTGGGTAGCACTTGCTGCAGATTACCAGGCCAGTCCTCTAAAGCCCAGGTCTTTTGAGTTATCAGTGTGTTGGAAGAGACAAAAAAAAAAAAAGTGTGTCTCTGCATCCTAGCATTTAAAATACTCTCTTAGTGTGGGGAAACGGGTAGGATATGTAGTCCTCGCTCTGTGTACTACTTCTGAGTTTCATCCTCTGCAAAGCACATACACAGTCAAGGATAAAGGGCTTAAGGTCTTGCTCTCCTCTTTGACCCCTGCAAAAAGATAGAGCCCTGGCAGCTTTTACATTTTAGGTGCAGGATTTTCATGCAGCAGATGTGGATGTTTCCGAGTTACCTAGCTCGGGTTATTCGTACCTTGAAAAGACAACCTCCTCATCAGAACAGAGCCAGAGGGTGGTGTTAACCACAGCCCACATAGATGCTGCAGCAAAGGTGCCAACACCCATTAAGATAAAGTTTATCTATTTCTTGCCTTTTTTTTTTTTAAGGTCTACACAACAACAGCTGTGAAAGACACACCAGGATCCCTCTGTTGTCAACCCTTCTTCTTGACAGACAGCCTGTGACAAGTACTGGAGATGTCAAAACAGAATGTTATTTTGTGAGGAACACCAGGTGCCTGTAAAGGAAGAAATTGCTAGTTTACCTGCTTTTTAAGGCATATTAATAATACAGTAACTTTGATTTCTTAAACTCTAACTAAAAGCTGTATTAAAAAAACGCTGTCTTCAGTGCCTTTGTAATTGAATCACCGTCTCCCCCTCCATATTTTCGGCTCTTAAATAATTCTCTTTTGTGATTGCTTGACAAGAATCAGACATCCTCCCACCCTATGCCAATGTCTACTGCATGCTTAATTTCTTTTTCTGATTCTTTTTGTATTAGTAATTTGCGTGTTTGACAGGTATACATCTGTGGCCCTTTATATGTGTTTTTATTCATCTGTTCACAGACCCAGTGCAGGTACTAATATCCATCATTTTCATCGCCTGAAATTAAAACTAAATTCTTTTCTCTTGTGGTTTAGCATAAACAGAGATATTGGTGATCACTTATTTAAATCAAACTTTTCTCTTCACCAGCACGGGCACTATTTTCCAGGACTCAGATTCATCCAGCTAATCTTCAGTTGGCAGCAAATCTCCAGTACGTTACTGTCACAAGATGGGAGTGTGGAACGGGAAATTACCCACATACAAATGATACTCATCTCTTACGACCTCTCTTGAGGATGCTATGATAGCAGAAATAATCTTTTGGGTATTTTGAACCTTTCTTAGTGCCACAGCTGCTACAGGATTGTCTATCTTGGTACTCTATGGTGTGCATTCAATTTCTTACTTTTATAGCAAATTTTAATTTCCTTATCAAGGTTTCACAGCAGTCTGTCTCTGGATTTTATGTTGCATTTAGAGTTCGTTACCTTCATATGGACGTAGTCCTTTACAATTGCAAGACTGACTCGGGAGGACTGAATAAATCAAAAAGTTTTTCATGGCTTTATCTTCTGCTCCTGCTGTCTGCTGAATATCTGGCTTTATGAGCAGCAGAAGACAGGCTTGATTTCTGATGGGTTAGCATCTTGTTAGCAGCAGCAGTTTAAGGCTGTTTGGCAGTGTAGGTAAAATTCAGTTTTGCAGCAGAGCACAGAAGGAGGGATGGTTTTGGGGAAGGAGGTATCACTTCGGCTCTGTCACATCAGAGCAGGGGAAAGGGACTGGGACCGGCCATTGGCGCTTGTGGACGTGCTAGGAAGGAAGATCTGGAGTGGAAGTGGTGAGAGTGTCTGAGGTCTGCCTGTGCTGTGGGAAAATGGGTGATGTCCATTCCCTGACCTCACTTATTTCCATCTCTCTAGACTCATTTTATCAGGAGTCTCCCTCCTTACAGTGCCTCTGCATGAGATAGATTCCTCCTCTCTGGTGCTCCTAATGCCTCTCCCCATCACAGCTTCTCCTTAGTTTCCCAAAAACCTTGGAGTGTTGCCATGCAAGATAAGAAACAGCCCCGTGGCAGAGTGCCTAGAAGAGGCATGAATTAGATTTCCTGCTTTTGCTTTTGCTGACAGTACTGGACATGAGGAAGCAGTCTGCATCCAGTATAACCACAGCCACTCCTGTGTGTCAGAAGGGAGGGAAGGTGTCCAGGTCAGGGCTGCCCTGGCTCTGCAGGCAGGAAGTCTCAAATGGCATTTTTCACTCAGTCAGTTCTGACCTCTAGCACAGGCAAAATGGAAATCAGGATCCTGGTGATGGTTGAGGATCTTAGGCTGCTCCTGGAAGTCTGACACTTGTGTGTAAATGCCTGCTTGGCGTGTGCCAGTGCCCTGTGTGAGACTGGTTGGTGTTTGTATCATATAACCATCCTTCCCTCTGAACTCCTGTTTCAGTTGTGTGAAACATGGCTGGAAACTTCACCTGGAGACCCCTCCATCAAAACCAGAGCAAGTCAGCCAGTGAGTTCAAGCACTAATCAGAGTACAAGGCCGGATCACCACACAAGGACAGCTAACTCCAATCAAATCAGTGATCCAATTAACTCGGTGTCCTGCCTTCAACTGGTGTCAACAGCGAGCGCCTGGGGAAGGAGGTAAGAATAAAAAGCACCTTTAGTGACACCTTCCCAGGATACTTGTGCAGCCTCTGGCAATTTGCGATTGGCCTTGTTTCCCTGTTGCTCTCAGATTTCATTACTGTGGGGAGCTTAGTCAGCCTTCCCGGTATGAACTGTTAAACACATGAAGTGCTCTTGAATCAGCAGTTATCAGAAACATGGCTCCCTTCTGGCCCTGTCCCTTTTCTTGCAGACATGGGACAAATATAGTCTAAATCTCTTCCTGGCTGTGTTCTGCATAGTCCAGAGTTTCACTGTGATCCTCCATATTAATTTAAGTGCTCTCAAAAACTCAGCTTTATGCAATATCTGGTTGTGCATGACAATAGGAGCTTTGGTGAGCAGTCAGAGTCTGCACCTGGGAAAGGAGGTCTGCAAAGAGTCAACCCCAAACAGCCTCAGAAGCTGGGGAGGGGTCTGCACTAGTTAAATGGCATGGGCACTTCTATGGTTTTCCGCTCAGGATGAAGATGGAGACAGCAGTCTTCCTCTTCATGTAGTGCAATTGTTCTTAGAGACTGTCTTCACTGTAAAGAGAAAGACACTGACAGTGGAGATCATACTAACAGATCTCCAGTGATGCAAATACAGAGTTAGAAAATAACTAATATGACTGTAGACAGATTTTTCTCATAAGGTATAAGCATCTTTTATGCAGTAGATGAATAACAAAGGATAAGAAATATTACTGTTTTAAAGACTTTATATAGTAAATATATATTGTCTAGATATGTTGGTAATGGACTAAATGTTCTGCGGTGGAGAAGCAGCGTGGCTCCACTGAAGATGACAAGATAAGCATGAGAAATAAACACAAATATATTTGTGACTTTAAGTTTTAGGCAACCAACTTTGTGTTGCATGTAAAATGGCAAAATATGCCAAAGTACAACTAAATGAATTCAAATATACATATGCTGATACAGGTAAGACATCATCTAATTTTAATATCTCTTTGTTCTATACAGTGAATTCCAAATATCTTTAAGATTTCTATTGACCTCTCCACCATGCACAAAGAGTCTTTTAAAGAATTGCTTTTAAGCAATATGAGAATGCGTATTTTAGGAAATACTTTTGGAAATGTTGTTGTTTCTGGCTGCAGCAACGGCTTTCCAATGTGAAAACTTAAATTTGATTTACTGAGTCTTGAACATAATATGCACTTTTCCATATTTCTATCACATCTGTTAAGTAGTTTCTGAATTGGTGTAGATGTCCATAAGTACTTTTTCAGCAGTCTTTGATGTTAAGATGCATTTAGTGAGAGTCTTACTCAGTAAGGAGCCTTATACTTTTATTTTTTTTTTCTCCCCTGGTGAAGATATTTTGACTGACATTGAGTAAGGATCAGGCTTTAAATTTGCACAATTGCCTCCAAATATAGAAAATGACCAGATGACTTAGGAAAGTAAATACAGGTAACTGTTAAAACAGAGGGTCTAGTTCTTCACGTTTTGGAGGAAACTGGGAAAAATGCTACAAAACTCAACAGTTACAGTGATCTAAAATTATCAGAATTACGATGTGAAATTGCTTTAGGGATTTTTAGATCTTATATTTGTACGGAATCTGGCAAATTAAAGATGATAGCAGATGCCTAATTTCAGGATAAATTGGATCAGTTGTGTTTCTCTGAGATTACTCAGCTATTGATTTATTTTACCTTACCTGGTTTATGCTGAATTCTCTCTACTCCTTCAAGGACAAATTTTTATTAATTTCTAAATTCTTGTTAAGATAGATGAATGTGAGAACTTTAACATTTTTCTAGGGGTACAACAGTGTCGAAGAACCTGAAAAATAGCTTTCCCCCCTTTCTTCTACATTTTGGGGGATGGAGGTGAAGATGCACTATCCAAAAAAAGCAAACAATATCTTCAAGAATAAAAACTTCTGGTTTTCACTGGCCAAAAGTTGGAAAATGTGTTTTCTAGTGAAAATAGGGGTTTTTTAAGTTAGCAATATTTTCCTGTTTGAGTTTTCAATTTTCCAACCCCAGTTGTGCATAGATAAATAGTTCCCATTGTTTCCTTAACCCCGATCATTTCTTTTGCTGTAATATGCAAAACAATAGCTGCTGGAAACAGTTTTATATCATCTACGTTGATAGAAAAAAAAACAGAGCAAAAGTCTACTCTCTGATTCACATTGCCCTGGAAATAATGTTTTCTTCCAGTATTTCATTTGGTTTCCTGTCCTTTAGCAGGGGTTGCCACTCACTGTCTACATCTCACCAGCCAGGATGCAGTGCTGTCCAAACTTGCTCATACATTGTGGTACATATTAAGCAATTCCATTGACGTAAATTGATTTACATAGAAAAACTGAGATCCTGCGGTTTTATTTGTCTAAGCAGCAACCCCCTGCAGAGTGGCTTGCATCTGTTGAAAATTCATCATTGAATTTTTTCCTTTTCTCTTTTCCTTTTCCCTTTCTTCTTTGTTTTGATATAGATACCAGCTGGTTAATTTTATTCATACTTTTTTATCATGCAATGATTGTGAGCAACATATCTTTTAAGAACACTTGTCCTATTTAACAAATACCAGATTCTACTTAAAGTATAATGAAATTCAGATCGATGCTACTGATCATTGAATTATTAGTGTTTTGTATCCACTTTTATAATTGAATGTTGTTCCAAGTTAACTAATATTTGCTATTTCCTTTTTTTTTACTTTTCGTTTTAGTATGTTTATTTTGTCACTACTCATCATGGTGAAAGCAAGACAAATACAGTGAGGGAATTCAGTATTAGCGCACCAAGCTATTCCCGTTTAAAAGGAAGCAAATGCCAGTCTGTGATAAATTCAAAGGATGACTTCTATGATCAGGAAAGCAATGATTTTTTTTTTCTGTCTCTGTCTCATTCAGAGTGCAGCTGGGATGCTGCATTTGGCATTAGTGTCTGCAGCACAGAAAGCACGTAGAGAGACTGAAGGCTTAGCAGAAAGCTTAAGGAGTTTGAAGAACCAGTGACTAAAGAGACCAAAGATTTATGTGTGCACATACACTTGAGTATATCTATTTTATTTATACTTTCCTCATTCTTACGATTGTTTTGGAGAGCTGCTGATCATTGGAAGATCAGTTGCTGTGACCATCTACTCCTTCATTTGACATGAGTTTACTGCTGTAGAGAGAGGTCCATGACATCGAACTCTTTATTTCCATGGAAAATACGTGTGATCTGGCTCTCTTCTTCAGTGGCTTAGTCAAATGCATCCAGATGGCTGGATAACTGTGAAATCTATAAGTGTAATTTAACTGATTTAAATGCTTTCAATTTTGTTCCTATCCAGTTGATCTGTCATGTAGAAAGCCTCACATGCACTGTGGTTGTTTTGAAGTCCAGACATCTATTTGTCTTCTCACATCTAGTTCATTACAGTGTAGCTCCACTGGCTCTGTCAAGTTCCACTTGACTTATACAAATAATTATGCAAAACTTCCGTAAAAGTGAAATCGAAATGGAATAGGATAGGAATGGAATAGGATAATGGCTCTGGAGTCCCCAGGCTTACAATCTGTGACTGGTGACAATGATGCTGTGTCATTCCATTGACTTCCGTGAACTTTAGTGGTAAAAAAAGAATGGCTTCTGTTTCACAAAGACCTTATTTACTCTAACACATCTTGAATGCTAATGTGTCCCTACTTTTTTTTTTTTGTCTTCAGCATGACACTGTTTCCCCCCTTCTGTTATGCAGTTTAATTATATGCAGACCTTGAATGTCATTTTCTAATCCTCCGTGGTTCATTTGAAAGTCTTGTAAAATAAAACTAATTGGTGTGTTCATTAAAATGTCAGAAATATTTTTGAGTTCAATTAGATAATACAGCAGTTTTATCCAAAGTGTGCTTATAGTACAATAACTATGTCAGGAGGATGTAATTAACAGCCATTTAAAAGAACAATTGTCTTAAATTTTTCTGGTTCTTCATGCATGATAACTTAATCAAACAGCAAAGTTCTTACAGGCTTATCCATTTGAGAGAAAGGTGAAATGCTATAAACTCGTATTTAAAAAGTCAAATTGAAAGCCATAAAACTACTGAACTAAGGAAGTCAACTATATAAAAATGAAATGCAGAAGTACACTTTAATTCAATGTCAGCACATTACAACTAAAACCCAGTCAGGAAAGGGAGAATTTAAGGCATGATCACCAATTTTGGGGAAAGATTAACATTTACATTGAATGAAAGTCAAAGGTCAGACTCAGACTCAGAATGATTTGGCTCATCCAGTCAATTCCCCTGCCATGGGCAGGGACATCTTTCACTGGATCAGGTCACTCAAAGCTCTGTGCAACCTGAGCTTGAACATTTCCAGGGATGTGGCATCCACAGCTTCTCTGGGCAACCTGTTCCAGTGCCTCACCACTGGAACACCTCACTGGAAACCATTTCTTCCTTATGTGCAATCTAAACCTATCCCCTTTCCATTTAAAACTGTTGCCCCTTGTCCTGTCACTACAGGGCTTGCTAAAAAGTCTTTACCGGTCTTTCTTATAAGTCCTCTTTCTATATTGAAAGGTCACAATAAGGTCTCCTTGGAGCCTTCTCTTCTCCAGGCAGAACAAACATGAAAGAGGTGCTCCAGCCCTCTAATCAGCTTTGTGGCCCTCCTGAACAGATTGACCTGCTTGAACAGATCTACATCTGCTTATAGTTGGGACCCCAGAGCTGGATGCAGCACTCCAGGTGGGGGTCTCACTGATGTGTGCTCCATAGTTCTGCTTGCATTTATATATTATTGCACAATATTTAAGACACTGGGGCCTTCTGCTCTATTTGCTGTTATTTTCACATAAAATATTGTTCACTGTCCAGTGAAGACTGCACTTATGTTTGGTTTTGGCCTCAGTGGCCTTAAATGCAATTGTGCAAAAACTACGTATTAGACAACTTGTTAGACAGGATTGGTCCTAATGGTGCTAGTGGGTAAGGAGACCATGATGTCCAAAAGGATTTGGCAAGTACAGCTTTCCTTTGGAAACGCAGACTCACACTAAGTAATGTCACATGTAGCTTTATAAAAAGTACTGAACTTGGTTAGAATTATTTTTGTTATCCATTTTCATCCAAACATGCCAGTTTCTCAAAATACATATTTTGTGGTAAAGTACATTTTTGTTGAGCATCTTGATGGATTTTTTTATTTCCATTTCAGAATTGTTTGAAAACCCTTGAAAAGATTAATATAAATTTTGATTCATTTATGACTTTGTTCTGAACTGCAAACTAATTGTTGTATATTTGCAAAAAAAAATATGGGAAAGAAGGTTCATACTCATACTTTCCCCTTGGCTAAAGTTAGTCAGGAAGTGAATTTGTAGGTGATAATATTTCTGTCTGATTAGGTGAAGAGACAAAATCTAAAACCATTAAAAGGCTTCTGAAATCGGGAAAAGCATTCCTTGCCCGCCTTCAGAGATCACAGCTTCAGCTGAAACAATGAAAACCACTCAGAACATGATCAAAGCTTCCCCTCCAGTTCCTGGAGCTTTACATAAAGCTGTGCAACAGCTGGAGCATACAATGTAAGTGCCGATGCTCACCTTTGTGTCAGGTGGGATGGCTGACACCAGAATACATGGTGTTTTGTGATGGACGTGTGAAATTCCTTGGTCTGATAGTTACTGAAAGAGCCAGTGCTGTGCTTTGGTCCTGCCAGGAGCTGAAGGCTTTGTTCAGGCAGAGAAGTATAAGTATGATAAGCTGCAGAGAGACAGGAGATTTGAATTTTTCTCAGCAAAACCTCCCTCTGGGCGTAATAGTTCTGTGGCCAGCTCGTGTTGGCGGTAGCTCTTGGTCGCATAGTGAGTCACGCGATGGCTTGACAAAGGAGCTTGTTGCACCAGGGTCCTCGACAGCCCAGATTGTCCAGATTGCAGTGTCTTAGTGTGTATCAGTGGGTTTGCTGGTGGTGTTTGTTGGTTGATCCTCTGTGCTCCAAACTACGTGCAATCTCTGGTGTTGACAGTGTGCGCATGTGTGTGTGCATCAAGTCTACATCACTTGGGAAGCTGATGTGGTGGCAGGAAAACTTACTCTTGACACAGGCTGGGCCCCTGGGAAGTCTCCTGTTGTCCCTGTGGTATGAGAGCATTTTGTGACTGTGTCAGAAGCCACATTGCTTTCAATACACCCATATGATGACAGCCAGCTGGGCTTTCCCAGCATTGACCACTCTTGGCCATTGAAACTTCGTTCTGACATGGTTCTTCCATTTCCACTTCTTGCAGCACCAAACCAAACCAGCATCTCATGGTATATTACAAAGCCTCCTTGTAGTCCCCCACTGAGGCAGGGATTTTGTGTTTTAAAAAAAAGTGCATCCTTAATAATATTTTGTTGTTGTTCTCTGGGAGTAAGTTAAGCAGGCTCCAGACTCACCATTTGAAGAAACGAGAAGGAAACTAGACAAAAGAATAGTGACTGCGATGCACTAACTCCTGTACAAGTTTTATGGTTTCCTCTTCCCTGACAGAAGAACATAAATAAAAGACCAACTCTGTAAAGTCGTCCTCAGCAGGATAAAACAGAAAAGAGATTAAATTTCAGTAGGCCACCTTTGTATTTGAATGGGGTGTTTGCTGTCTCTTCTCAAAGCGATATTAGCTGTTCTGCAAGCTATAAAGGAATTTTCAGCTGCTTTGTCTTGCTGGCTTTCATTGCTGTTTTTTAATTAAAGCTTAAGGAATTAAATGAACCAGGGATGCTGGGGTTACACAAGGATGAGAAGAGATCAGGCAGTCAAATCCACTGAGGTGCAATGGGGCACAGGCTGATTCTCGGATTATCATACTCTGTGATTGTTTTTTCCAGTTTAAAGCATAAACATTAATGCACTGTAAGCATCTGGGTCAGGCTGACAGCGTACAACTGTCTGGGAGAATTAGATCTGAAACAGATTGGAAGCTACTTTATTAAGATTTTGGGTGTGATTTGCAAAAGATGTTACTGCAGAAGGGTTCTTTCTGTTATATCGTTTTGCACTGGGAAAGAAGAAATTAATAATGAAAGGTTTAATAAGAGATATACCTATTTGGAAGTGAACAGCTACTGCATGAGCCATAATTCTAACTGATACAGCAGTATATCTATTTATTAGGCACAAACATTTGTAACATTGATTGTTTTGTTTACAAACTGTGGCCACATTGTGTAATTTAGCTGTAAGCTGCCATATTTAATTGAGGTAGGGGAGGAAATGAAGCTATCAGCCACAGTCCTAATATTTACAGACATGGAGCTCTACTTTTCCATTACTCTTGTAATGGATGCAGTTTTGAATTAATTTTTATAACTGCCAGGAATAGCAGCATATTGCATTCACTCGCTATTTTATTTTATGTTCTGTGTCCCTGCAGTGTCTCTTGATTGCTACTCATTAGAAACAGGCTACATTTGTGTTTACCAGAACAAAAATGTTCCCCTTCCTCACTGCACCTTGCCTTGGATTTAAAAAGATGCAAATTAAATATTTAAAAGTTTCAAAGACACTATCTTCTACCATTTTAAACAATGATGAATCTTTACAAGGAGCTGGGAGGACTTTAAAATATATTTCATATGCCATAGGTAACAGCACTGTAGTTATTCCTTTGCCTAATTTTATTTTGTGGGAATAATAATGTGTTTATCTGGGGACGAATACCAGGATTTTACTTCCATTGTGTGGTAGGATAATGACTAGATAGGCAAAGTGCTAAACTGGGGCTTTGGAGAGCCACAATCTATTTCTGGCTTTGTTACAAAGCTGTGGGCTTGGTCTTGCACCAGACTTTTAATATATGTATTGTATTAAGCCTCTACTAGCAGCCTAAGATGCCCTTGATCTCGTGGGAATCACTGTGGTGCATGGCAGCGCTGAAGGCTGGTAGAGCATGGCTGGGTGTAAATGATGGCTGTGCAGCACAGGTGTGCGTAGGGGACTTGGAGGGCTCACGACCTGCTCTTTGGTTTCATCTAACTGCTGGTAACTTGCTGCTGGGGTGGGCAGAATTCTCTGATTCATGACTTGCGTCAGCAAACAAACCGCTTGGCTGGAGTGTAACAGGCTCAGACATCCTCTGAAGCTGAGAGTCACTGAGCTGTACTCAACTTTGCTGGTGCAAATGGGTAGAAACATGCTGGTTTTGAACTTCTCCCAGTTTGTACCTCCAAGGTGAGGATTCTGTTGAAAGACCCAGAGAAGCGTCACATCAACGACAGCCCAATTTGGGGGAGTTCTGGAAAACATGATGCCAGCCTTCTAGGCTCATTCCTCTTCAAAACTCGGCTATTTCAACTCAGTGGACACCTATGTAAAAAATATGGCAGTGGGATCTGAGAGTGAACTGAGTCATTTTAGTTTGAAAGCATTGAGCTGTGTTACGTTTGGATAACTGTACTGGAGCACTGCTTCTAGCTGATGTTTGCGGAATACACAGCGGCTCCAGGTGTATCATGTCTTTGCGTAAGCTCGCAAGTGAAATGCTGTTACAACCTGGCAACTGCAAAGAGTGAAAAATCAGGGAGAGTTCAGGAACATCATGACATTTACTAGCATTAGGTCCCAAAAGGATTTGGGGTTTGCAGAGTCTTAAGAGAAATGTTTCTATAGATGCATCCAGTCTAGAATCTCTCTAGAGCATCAAGCTCTGTTCTCTGAAGGGCTGTCTTTTAAAACAGCTTGCTTAGAGTCACTGGGGAGCTGTTCTAGACTTCACTAATGGCCTGGTGGTGAAAATGCACAGATCCTAGTAGCCATCGTCTGAACTAATTTTGTCTTACACACAGCACTATTGAAATATCAACACAGAACTTTTATCCCAGTTACACAGATGGACAGAAATGATTTATCCCTGTAACTGCCAGTTACTTGTTTGGTAATCCAGCTAGAGTATAAGCTTTAATTAAGCCAACTTTCAAATTTACTGTGGAAAATAATGTGACATTGTCATATTCTAATTCTTTATTTGGAGCTGGAGAAGTTGAGTTGCTAAGAGACAACATTATTTTTTTTTTTTTTTTAAATGTGACTCTTCTTCAAGTTTCCTAATTAATAGTCAATGTCTAGTGTTTATATAATGCTATTCTCAGCAGATCGTACAGAGACTGAATCTCGTTTCCTCATTGTACAGAGAGGAGGAATGATGTAGGGGAAAATGAAGCAACCTCTCCAAAGATGGCAGTAGGTCAGTGGCTGAATGGGGAGTGATGTCCTCCAACCTTTGCCTCCTCCAGCAGCTCGGGTCCTTTGCAGGGCAGAACTGATGCTGCATTGCAGATCTGCTGAAAGTACAAGCACACAGATGGTAGAAGGAATGTTTCCAAGTATCCTTGTTATTGAGGTTTCCACTGGCAGCCACCTTTCCATTGACAGCAATGGGGCCATTTGTATTGATCTCTTGAGTCACCATCGCCTCTTTCTGAAGACTCTTATTTATATAAACTAGCATATAATTAATACTATTCTTGTCCCAAGTGATCCTGTCATTTTGTTTTTCCCTGGTGCCCGTCATTGAATCAATTTTATTGCCCATTCTTTCACGTGACCTCCCAATAATTCACTTACTTACCTGCTTGCGTATCTCTCAAAATACACCACTCTAGATAGACACAGCGCAGCTTCTAGATAAATGTATGGACGTCTTTCAATTGTGTGAGTGATAGTCAAAAGCTTTACAGTCAGACTTCACAGCTCAAGTAGTGAAGCAGTGATGCTCTGAGGGTATGCTCCCGCTCTTATGCATTTTTTTTTTTTTCCCCCTCCCTGAAGGCTCTTGGCTGCAGCCAAAGAAATATCTTCATTGTACCTGAGAAATAATAAGATACTATTAACACTTATCACTGCCTTAGCTTTGTGAAACCCATTCTAAGCTTGCAATGTAATGCTGAATAGGGCAAACAGGATGAGAGATGCTTTAATTAGTCTATAGGCAGTTAAGCTCAATAAGTCTGGTTTCAATGAAAATGTTACTGTAGTGCAGCAATGCTCATTTAAATTGCCCACATTTAAAAAAAAAAAAAACACACCTCATTAACATTTGGTGTGGCTTGACTTTTAAAATAAACTTTTTTAAAGTGAAATGTTATTTTCTCATGGACTCAGAAGTAGAATGTAAAACCTCTGTGAAATGTACAGGACCATCTATGTTTTCAATTTAATGGAAATAAATCTTACAATCAAGCTTACCCTAAAAGGATCACATTAGAGAACCAACATGTCTAATATTTTGTATATGCTTTGATTCAGTTAAACTTCCACTCCAGAAAACCACTTAAGCGTGGTCCCCTATTAAGCCACTTTGCTTTTAATATGACTAGGACTTGTCAACTTCATTTTATATTTCTGTTATCATTCTTATGGATCACAACATTAAAAAATAATTTAAGTGATACCACCAATTTTATCTTGTCACTTGTGTTAATTTTGTGACTGTATGTGTATCGTTGTCTTTTTTTTTATGGATCCCTGGTAGTAATATCTTCTTTATTCATATCTCTGCACTTTATTTGTCTTGCACTGACTTCTTTCCTGGCAGTGAAAGTGAAGAATGCTGCACGGATACCTCTGCATATGCACATCCACATGTAGCATCACCTTTACTCTGTAAAAATGCATATGTTTTGCAGCTATTTATATATTCATTTTACTCTCATTTTCTCCCCTTTTCCCTGCAAGCTTTTCCTGTGAATGCTAAGACAACTGTTTCAGATATATTGCGTGGACAGGGTGCTCTTCTCAAATTTCTCCTGGGTGAACAACCACTGTTTCTCATCGTGACCCCTGCTTGCTGCAATCAGACTCCAGAATCATTCTGTTCTGCACTTTGATTGAATCCTCACATTCACGGCAGTGCCTGGCCACGAACTCGGCGTTGCAGTCTGCAGGGTCAGTCACCGATGTGCTGATCCCTTCTGCTAGGAACGCTAACTCTAATTTATATGTTTCAACACTTTCTCAGCCTGAACACTGGAAAATAAAGTCTCGGGGAAATCTGGCAATCGGTGCTGTGATTCCCAGTGAGAGATTTGTCCGCCAATTAATCAGCAAATCTATGCTGCGGTGGTATATTCATGGTGTACATACGCTCAGGCTGTTATGACATGGAGTGTTTTCCTTTCCTTTTTGTCTGTTGCATGTCAGTTCTCATCCTCTTTGTTCTGTTATTTCTGAAATTGAAGGTATTTAAAAACACAGAGTAATCATATAGAATATATACATATATATTTGAAATCTGACCAATTCAGAGCTTGAAGAGCAAGAAATGGAGTATTTTAGCTGAAAGGATAGATCACAAAGCTCCTACTGTGCATACTGTCACTGTCTCTTTCTTTCCTTCCTCGGCCACAGCAATGAGGTTTTTTACAGTGATTTTGAAGAAGGCAAACAATTCCCCCAAACCAAGGTTTGAAGCTGTCCTGCTTTGAGGAAGATGGTATTTTCCTTAGCAGTGTGGTCACTGAAATCAGGCTGAAATTATTTAGGGATAGCGTATGGCCCATCTCATACAAGGTAAAACTAGGTCAATCAGTATTATGGCTTCTGACAGATCTATAGAGATAAAAAAAAATCTTATGGAAACCTCTGCAAAGCTCATAGAACAGATCCATGAGCTGCTTTAGTCCTTTCATAACCTGTGTTAGAAGGCAGTTGAGGGCAGTTTCCTTGGTGGTTTCTGCAGCATTTTCTACTGCACAACAGCTTATGCTAGAAGTGATGACTAAAGAGATGGGAGGGGCTGAAGAAAAAGTAACGCTCTTTTATCACAATGTTGTTGTTTTCTTCAAGGAAAATATGTCATCCTTTTCATATTCGGCTTGTGATTTGACCAGTTTCCCGAAGGTACCTTTTGACAGAGGAAGGCAGCAAGATGATATTCTGGACCCGAGTACAGTGGGTGTAGGAGTGTGGGCATGTGGCTGACAAACAGATAATTGAGGCATCCCAGGTGGACCCAAGCTGATTTAACTTTAAACTAATGAAACCTGGGGACTAGTCAACAGGATTTTATTGTCAAAAGCATAGCATGATCAACAGGATTGACAATACAACTGCATGGTCTTCAGCCTGTGGCACCAGTCCCTAGTAAACTTGTGCTGAGGACTATTATGAGTTTGTACAGCTAAGAGCCTACCTAGATGCCAACTATGTAGGTCTGCAACTTGCAGTGCTAGCTGCGAGCATACTATGAACATAGCAGAAGGTGTGGACGTAACGCAAAATCCACGTAGGTTTTTACTGATGTTTTCTTTTCTGGTGTCTGATGTCTTAGCCATGCATTGAATTGGATTGTTGGTAACATCAACAACTCTTCTGAGTTCTAGACCTGGGCATAATAAAAAAGTAACCAGCACACATAGCAAGATATTTATATAGATTTTTAAAAACTCTGTTCTGTAAACCATATCCTGCAAAGCACACCTCTCTTATGGGAGAAACTCTTTGCCAGTGTATCCCTGCACGCATTTCGCTTAGCTCAGAAATAAAGGGACTCTTCATTACTCACTCTTGCTATTATATTTTAAAATAGGATGCTTTAGCTCATTAATTGCTTTTGTCCTTTTAAAATTATTTTCATTATTCCTTTTCCACTTTGTGTTCTTACTGAAACATTATTTTTCTAGCAGTACTTCACAAAAGATACTGCCAATTTGTACAATATTTTGAAGCCTGAAAAGATCAAGTTCTTCCTCTTGAAGCCGTAAAGCAGTAAGTACAGAAACATTGCAAATTTCCCACCTCATCAGACCCTCAGTTTTAAATCATGGAGAGTAATGAGGCTGATTTCTAGAGCAGGTAATTCTGGCTGCGAAGATAGTGTCCTAAGTCTCAGATGGGTTGTCCTTGAATTTTTCATCACCAGGTATTGTATGATGCTGCGTATTTGAGCTATTTGCTTAATCGCAGCATTTAAATCCAGAACACAACCACCCTAAAAAGATAAGAATATTTAGATATCCTTTCCAATGTTATCTGCACTGGTATTACTCAGTTGGGGGTAGAAGAGGTTTAACCAGAGGGAAGTGTAATGCGCCATAAGCTGCTTCAGGTCTAGCTTTGAAAGAAAGGCGCTGTGTGGTTGGAGGCAGGAGAAATTAGAAAAGATTTTGTTGTTTTATGAAGATGTTATCACTGCTATGAATGCTTGGTAGAGGGATGAATAAAGAGTGAGGTCAGGACTGCCACATATTGCAGTTTCCAACATAGGATTTGTCTTTTATCTAGTTATTCTAAAAATAAAGTTGTCCTGATGGGTTTTGTATCTATTGTTAAGGATCCCACACATTTTCAGTTCAATTCTTAAACTGGAGAATTTAGCACTGCAAGCTCTCAATGCTGAATTTTTTTTTTTCCACAGATGCATCACCCTGGTCATAAATTCAAATATACTAATAACTCCTTGCTTCTCTTGCTCACATGAGTTAATAAGCCACATTCTTGGGCAGGATATTTTTCACAAAATTAGCCAAAACGTCAGCACTATCCTTAGTCAGATGTAGTCTGACATTATGAATAAGGGTAATTATTTTACTATTGATTCTGAAAGATTCAGAGCCATACACTTCAAAGGGTTAAACACTTTCTGTCTGTGCAACAGTTAGAGCTACAAAATGTTGGAGTTGCTATAGAAACAGTGCATATTTGATTCAAATGAAAAAGAGTAAACAACCTCTTTTTATACCTCAAAGCTAAATGAAATGTGGCCCCCAACTTTATGAGAAGTTATTATAAATACTTTCAAATCACTCCAGAAAGATTTTATTTCTTTTATACACTAAAGCAAACAATTAAAAAGAAAAAAAAAAGAAAAAGGGAGAAAAGCATGAGGCAGTGGTTCCTCCTGTTCCACTGAAGACCTCACAGGCCACGGAGCGTCTTGGTGGCTTTCGAAGAGGACCCAACACCTCGGCCACACTGCGACTTCGGGAGATGCTGCTCCCCAGGCACCAACATGGGTCTTCTGCCCATTGCCATTGGGGAGAAATAGTCAATGAGGTGCTGGCACAGCAAGTTTTGACCTCCTGTGCTCATTAAAAAGCTGGTGGGCTGGTTTACTTGCTGTCCAAAGACTTCTGAGGCCCTTTCATCAGGGTTTGGTTTACTTGTACACACAATGAAAGCAAACTGATGAAGGGGGAAAAGGGACAATACAGTAATTGCTGTTATGAATTTTTCACTTCTAACTAGTGAAAAGGCAGAACATCACCTTTCAAATTCCCATCTCTCTCCTTTTGCAGCCATCTCACAGCAGCTGTGTGACAGGCAGAGACCTTTAAATGTTAGCAAGAAATTTAAGATCAAACCAGTTGGTTTTTCTGAGAGGGAAACACAGTTTTTAATTAACAGGTGTGTCCCATGGGAACAATCTCTTTCCTGCAGGAGATTTTTACTTTTGTTAAGAAATCACTTTTCCTTTTCATGTTAATAAGTTAAGAATTTTGAGAACAAAAGGGAAAACATTTTCTAAACAACTTTCCTAGTTAAGTCTTTCTAAACAGGAACGCTGACCTCACCAGAGACTCTGCCTGGTTGGCTGCGTATTGCTACCGACATTGTGCTGGATAAATTTCTGCTGGATGCATTAGTCCTCCCAAATCACCTGTTGACTGCCCTACACTGCTCTTTACAACTTCTTTTTTTTCTTCTTGCTCATGTATCTGCAGCCTTCTACCCAGGCACCAGCTGCCACAGGTGTTTTGCTTGACCCTTTCTCAAGGGATTTTACTCTTCATTCTATAATTTCTGGAGGTGACCTTATATTGACTATAGGGTTAATGAATGAATCTCAGCTTATTTGAAGACTGAACTTGATATGCCTGTTGTAAAGCTGGTGGTATTGTGCCTGGTAAAGCTACATAGCTGTGTTATCGATTTCATATGTATTGACAAAAAACATAATGCTGTTTGGTTTATTCTCACAGGATGTTACAAGTTTAGAAATGGTGGGAATAAAATGTTTTGTTCAGCACAAATCAGATTGTGATTGAGCTTTATTGCAGCCTTTCCATACAGTGGAAGAAATGCAAAACATCCCTTTTTGGACCAATATAGAATCATTAACCTTTCCATGTAGATTTATGTAGGAAACCAAAACACAAATGTATTTCCACAGATCAACTACTAATGCGATAAAACAATCCTCTGTGCGGGTAAGTAATTTTTTTTTTTTTGTGGTTTTGATTAGTAATTAAGCCACATACAATTTTATTTTCTCTGGCAAAATATATATGAGTAGGAAACACTGACTGTCAGTGGTTTTGCTTTCCTATTTCTCAGAGCCTTGTTTGTAAGAGAGCACTGAAAAATTGTACGAAGCAGTGTGCAGAAGCCATCTGTGACCTGAAGAAGCAGAAGAGCGCGGTATGCGCGGCAGCAATGACACGTGAACCTGCAGCCGAGCAATGAACCCTGTGTCTACACTTCTAGCACAATCCTTTTTCAATTATGTTCCACACAGTAAGTGACACTTACGGGGCCAAAGTTAGAACAAATTGTTTCTTTCCTTTTTTTCTCCCCTGACACCTTTTGCACCTTCTGCAGAGGAAAAGGAGGTGTCAAACACATATGAAATAAGGTAAATTTGGAGGGACTGGGAAACAAATTGCTTGAGAAGTGGTTTTCTCAATCAGTTTTATGTGCATTTTCAGAGCTCAGTGGCTTTTGCTCTGACGTGAGCTCCTCGAAAAGCTCACGTTGTCCTTCAGTGTGGCTCAGATCAGTGCCATTCAGCATACGGCAGGGCTGAAGAAGGGGGTAGAGGAGCAACTGGTCAGAAAATGATGGGCCTGTCTGGTGTGATACCTCTGCGCTATTGCGAGTGCGATGGTTTGTGGTGTTGCTTTAACTCCTGCGATCCCAAGACAAACTTTCCCTGCTGTGAGTGCTGCTGGTAGATATTTGGAGAGGACTGCCATACACCTGTTTTCACAGTAGGCTTTGAAAAATGCAGATGACATCTCTCTTTCTGTTTTCAAGATACGCCTGAAACTTGTTAGAGGAGATCAAGGCAGTAGACACAGCACAGGTCTGATCTCTGCAGTGGCCAGTGGTGACGGGAGCTGGTGGCCAGCAGCAGTACTGGGAACATTATGGAGCAGCTGGGATTGTAGCAAGCAAAGGAGCTTTGAGGATGAGGTTTAGTGGAGGAGGCTAGCTGACTTAGGTAAGAAGGGACGTGAGCCATGGGACAAGTGGACCAGGATGGGAAGAATCATACTGAAAAAATAAATGAAGTGTTGAGTGGATGAATGAGAAGGAAGAAATACAACTCCCAGAAAGCAGCTCCAAGGTGGAAAGAACATTGGTCTTGATGGAGTTTTGGGGTAGCAAATAGGAATTCTGGGCTGGGAAGCCCTAAAACTTTGGCTGTGCTGTGAGCCTGGTGTGAGAAGGAGGGAAGGGTATTAAAAGATACCTTGCCACTTGGGCAGCTGCAACTGGGATTTAGTTTTAGTGAGGGACTGGCCCCACTTGTCATCTTCTTTCCTGTTGAAACGATGGCAGTCAGAGACTGGTCCAGGTTCATTTTGCACAGTCAGCATGTTAGTGTAACACAGGGATCATTAACACCTACAATGCCTTTAAGATCTCAGCAGGCATTGAAAGCAAACCCTCTGGATTTGTTTGAGATCAGCAGATGAAAGTTTCCCATGAGAGATTTTCTTTTCAGCTAGAATCTATTTTCAAGCTGCCTTTTCACAGCAATCTCTCAACTCCTTCCAAGCCACTTTTATTTTAGCTTGAAAAGCTTTTAGGTGATGATAGCCCTGGTTGGGGAGGAGATAACAGACTCTGCAATGGCTTCAGTGGTGTTCACTTTCTTTTAAACTACACGCAAGGAGCCCCCAACCATATCTTTCAACGAGAAGCCCTCGTTAAAAGGCCCGAGGTAAGGAAATATAGCAGGTCTCAAATTCATGCTGCTGGTTTAGAAGCTTTGATCTATGATATACCTTTATGTATATTGCATTTGTAATGCAAAGATTGTTGATATGAGGGTTTTTGGCAAATGCTAACATGGAATCCCAGATGAATTTTGCTATGATTGCAGGCAAGAATCCACAGCCACGGAGAGGTTTTCTCACTCCTCTGGGAAGCAGCAGCTCTTACTGTGTACATGGTTATCGTGGGTGCTGGATGGCAAAATAAATAGCTGTGGAAGCCATAGCTCAGTCACGCAGTGCTGCACACTGAGCCAGAGGTAAAGTCAGCAGGAAACACTCAAATAAACACATAGTCGTATATGCCATTTAAAACCAGAACAGTATATTTTCACCAGAATTACTCTTAGCAGAAGGAACATTTCCATTAATTGCATTATGAAAAATGTTGAAGATTGACAGCAAGTCTCTGCTGCTTTGTTTGGTGGCCATTTCTGGAGGAGAGGAGGAGCGAGTGAAAAAGGCGATTACCTGTCAGAGCAGGGATTTGGAGTGAATGACTCGGGTTGTTAACATGACAGAGTAGGGCTGCTCCTGCCTGCCAACCGCATTTGGCTTCTGGGTGTCACACTTACTTTTATGGATTTTTAGCTCTGGTTTATTTGCGCTGAATTTACTCTTATGGATTTTTACTTTAACTCTCACAGGCTGCTGGAAACAAGATGGTAGATTATAGTATGGGAGGAATAGTATTGCCATTTGTATTTGTTTAACCGCCCAGAGAGCAGATTTGTTTGACTTACTATAGAGGAAGAGAAGCAGCACCAGTAGCGATTGCAAGAGTTAGTTTTACAGAGAGTAATAACCCCACAAACAAGTCTGTGAAGACATTCCAAAATGGGTCTACACTAAATGCATCTTCCTATTATTTAACAGCTTTGGGAGCAATATAAGAAGATATCCATCTTTTTTCCCCCTAAGCTACGTGATGACAGCTTATTGGGTGGGGCAGCCTTTTTTAGCCAGAGCTCTGGGCTCTGAATCCCATAAAGGACTTAGATACAAAAAAAGTCAGGTGTGGCAGGAGCTGATTTTAGGGTCCTGATTCCTATGGTTGAGCTTTCTGTATAATTCACAGTGAGAGCCTGAACCAGTCTCACAGTAGATACCAGTGGGCTGGGAAGAAACCCCTGAAGTGGCCATGGGGCATAGGCTCCATACGTGTTTTCCCCCATGAGAATTTACCGAGGCTCTTTGTTTTATCTTAAAATATACAGCCAGAGAAGAGGTGGTAACATTACCCATTCTTATTGAGGAGCTGACAGTTTTATCTAATTTTGCACTCGGTAGACACAGTAGGTTTCATCTCACATCCATACATTGCAATGTCTGTGCTCCAATTTTAAGTGAGCTAAGGAAAAAAAAAAAACAGGCTAGCACATTTTTTTTTTTTTTTTTCTGTTATGGTGGGTGTGTTTCTCAGCTTTGTAGCTTTGGTTGCCCTAAGGAAAAACCTGATCTGTGTGCTTGCCAGACCTCCTGTATCACCCTCCTCCTCCTCTATTTTTTCAACCACAAAAAGCTGCAGATAAGAGATCTCTAAAACAGCAACCTTCCTACAGGTCTCATTGAAACACGTGGCTAAATAAAGCCATGAGATGCCATTAGTCTCTCTGCTAAGCAGAAGGTATAGCCTAAGATCAGGGTTTTTTTTGGATTATGGAGAAAAAACTTGAGGGAGTAACTTTAGAAATGGCCTGGCTGTTAGAAAGTTATCATTTACAGTTTCCACTAACTCAGGCAAGAGAAGTTTATTTCAAGAGCACAGATAATGAACAGCATAAAATTTCTTATTTCAAGGAAAACTCATCACCATAAGCTTTCTGACTTCATGGAAAAACAAATGAAAGCCAATCTCCTATTACAGTGAAGAGAAGAGAAAACAAAAGAGGTTTGTTGTTTTACTCTGTCAAGTGGCAGAAATTGCAAACCACTAGAAAAATAATCCACATTCTGTATGTGCGTGTAGGTCCTCTGTGCTTTTTGGGCTTCCCTCCCAGCACCTCTCCCTGCCCCAGCCCGGGAGGGTGCAGGCGGGCAGCCATGTCGCAGCGCTCCTGAGCCGGTTTGCTCTGCTCGCCACTTCAGCGGGAGCTCGTCTGAACGCCCCCGACTTTCCAAGCGTGTGTTTTCAACTGTGGTTACTTCTGCTGTCCTGCCAAAACCAGGAACTTCCAAGCGAGCAGCCACAGAAAAACAACTTACCATATCAGCTGCTGCAGGAGGTTCCAGCGAGTTGGAACTCTATTTATTATATGCTTGAGAGACTCAGGAAACGGCACAAAGCTGTGTGTTAATACACAGGCAGGCAGAAGACAGACAAGGCAGATGCTACATTAACCACAGCTCATTGGAATTGGAGAGCAGTTAGTCCCTTGCCCTGCCTGTCTGAGATGGTCAGCTTGATAGCCTTTTTATATAATCCCCAAGAAGCCCGCTAGCATGCAGGCATGATTGAAATCCTTTTTGCAATAGCTGGTGAGTAGAGGAGGGCCAGATTTCTCCCGTTGAGCTCTTCTAACTCACCCACCCCATCTCCGAGGGAGTTGTGGGTTCAGTGTCCGATCCCAGGGAACTGTCATGGTGGAAATCCATTCGCTAGCAAGTGGCTGGGGATGTTTAATCACTATTGCTTTTCTGCTGGACCACAGCAGGAGGATGCGAGCCTCTGAATAAGCCTCAGTGCAAAACCGCCTTAAAATGGCGATGGTGGAGGTGCCCAGGCGAGCGGGGGCGGCAGCAGGCCTTGGCCATGGCAGGGTGACACGCGCAGGGGACAGCAGGCAGACAAGGGACAGGCAGAGGAAAGGATTACGCTGAAGAGGAGCGTGGCTCGCTCCTGCACATTAAATAACAGTCTTCAGAAACCTAATTCTTCCCATTGCTCTAATTTTCACTCTGACTGTATTCATGGCCAGCTCCTTATTAATTACTTTCACTCCAGTATCTACACCTTTGCAAACCACAGCTTCGCTGCAGGATTGAGCACCTGTCAGGTCGTCAGACGATTTGTTTGTATTTGTCCCCAAACTCCATTTCAGATAGATTACAAACAGCAGAAGCCAGGATTTATGATATCCCCTTCCTCATTCTAACTGAAATATTTCCCTATGCATAATACTTAATGTTATGCTCATTTTATCATCAGTATTTTTGTAAATTATCATCTTTGTTTCTATGAAAACTTGTATAGTCATAAATCTTGGTATGTACATAACAATGATCAAGATTAGCAGTTTGAGTTTCACCTTCAGTGCCTGCAAATTAAAGCTCAGAGGATGCGACCAGTTAAATGAAAATGAAGTGAATTAGCTGCATTTTATTTCAGTTAATTTTTGGAGCACATATGGTACATTATCTTTTCATATTATAGAAATACCATTTCTGGGTTTGCACATGATGATGAATATTGGACAATTTCCCCATCTGGTACCTTATTATGACTTAAAAAAAAAAAAAAAAGTTGTTATTAGCCAGTAAGGTCAGGCTGCTGCTGGAGCAGCCTTCTAATAGGATCACAGCTTGTATTTTTAATTTAACCTGTTTTAGACTATTACTTGAGCCCCTCATGTTTTCTCCCAGTGGAATCACTTGAGGCTTGTGGATCTCTGAAAATGTGTGACTTAATGACATCCAAAAAGGTAGAGGTTTTGGTGATTTTTTTTTTTGTTGTTTGTTTACTCAATGTATTCTTGGTAGTAATGGAAATTTTCATATATTATGTCGCTTAATCAGCACTGTAGAGAGAAGACCAAGGAAAGTAAAGATACTTCTGATCGCTTTGTTTGAAAGTAATCCATGTACAAGGAAAAGAGCTGACACATACCGTAGATGTGACACCTGCAACTCATCTGAAGAGGTAATTTACCATTACATGTAATTGCTTTTTTAACTTATGTAATGTAAAGCAATTCATTAGTAGGGTGTTTGAAAAGTCTCTCTAATAAGCCTAAACAGTGAAGATTTAAAATTCTTTCTCCCTGTTTCCTTCCCGTCTCCCACCATCAAAATAAAGTAAAATTGCATTTGTCTATTCCAAAGGAAGACAAAACAAAGTTGTGTGGAAAATAAATGTCAGGAAGAAAATATGAAAGTCTACTTAAACAAAACTGTCCAGTTAATCATTTCACCCATTTCTCCATCAAGGATAAGCAAGACACTAGCATACATAGAATGGCAGCAGGTCATGAATGAATACATTTGTATAGAGGGTCTCTGTTTGTAAAAATGGAGAATGGGACTGGATGGGATGGGGAAAGTGCCAAGCTGCTTTTCAGATATCTTCTGCTGAACAGCCTTTCAAATTTGCCATAAGTCAGGCAATTGGTCTGGGGCATATTTTGCAGATGGATCAACAGCAGCCCGTCTTCAGCTGGGCATCTCTGAATCTGCATGACAGATGGTGCAAACACACTGGCACGTATTTTCTGGATCAGAAGGTGGTGGGTTTTTTTTTTTAATCTTCCATCAGTCTTTTGGCAACGTAGCTCTTGGCAGTAATACGTGGATAAGGAGTGACAGAGTATCTGAAATAAGTTAGATTCCTTTGTCGGATTTTTATCAGAGTAGCTTTGAACTGAATTATATCTAATCCTCTTTCTTATTTCTGTGGCAACATGCTGCAACGCTAGGAGCTCATGGAGGAAAGATATAACCAGAAAAAAAAAGGTGTATTTGCTCTTTGATGTCTCAGTTAATCCAATATAACACTATTTTGTGTTTCTTATTCTGTGGAATATGGAGAAACAAGGAAATAACCATTAAAGAAATAAACCAATGAGGTAATCTGTGGACTAGTGTTTTTTTCCATTGGACATTGAATAGTAGGAGACTTCTAAAATTGTAAGGTATTTTCTTGAAGTCAGACTGAGAAAACAGTATGGAGTAAAAGACACTAGTGAATAACACATTGCACTTGTACAAAGTTCTTCATTGGTATAGAAAGTACATTCACTTCTAACCTAGGTCAATAGTAGCTGGGTCTGCTCTGTCTGAGGAGAGGAGCATCTGTAAGCATTTGTTTGTCCTCTCTCCAAATGCTTGGCATACAGCCTGTGCTGCCTGTGGGTACCTTGCCTGGGGAGATGGAGAAGTGTGTTAGCACTGTGGACCTGTTCAGTCTCAGATGTCCTGGATGTCCTGCAGAGTACGTATGTCTTGGGTACCTTCAAGGCTTTCTTGAAGTCTTGTCATCTGCAATGGGCACACTCCTCTCTTTGAGAAATGGCAGCAGTGTGGGCCATGACACTTAAATAAAATTGGCATTGAATTATACTGATATACCAAAGAGGAATGTTAAAAATACACAATAGAAACTGTTTATTCCTTGGCTTTTGTCTTGACTTTCCTTAACACCTTCTTTCTACTTCAGGTATTTATGTACTTCAGGAATGTGGCATTAAACAGATATTGTTAATTATTCCTCTTCAATTCCAGCACTACTGAATGCAAGAAAGGAGAAAAACTAACCCAGAAGAAACATTTGGCCTGTTGTTTTTGTGATATTAAAGACAGGTGTTCTTAGTATCAGTCAGTGCTACAGCCTGTCAGAAAGCCTGAATGCTTTCTGGTCCAAAACAAATTATTCTGTTAAGATTTACCAGATACTGAGTATTAAGTGCTTTGGATTTTTTATTTATTTCATTTCTATCATTGATCTTGACTTGAACATGACTCCAAAAGATCTTGTGATAAGGAGAGGATTAGAACTGATAACGAAACATAAACTGACTATATCACACAAAGTGCAACCTGCCATTGGAGGACATGGATGTGATGTATGTCTGATTTTAAGATTCCAGTGCTGTCTTTCCAGCTGAAGAAAAGAGCGTCTTACACGGGTGAATGGCAAACCCTGCTCTCACCACTTTGCAGTTATCTGACAAAGGAGTAGAAGGGTGCGCATCTGAGAGTGCGCATCTTAAGACCATAACACCTTGTCCCCATCAGTTGGCTGCTACTTTGGACAAATGGATAGCTAAAAGATCACAGCTCCCTGAAAAAGTGTATTGATATTTTGAAAAAATCCAAAAGCAGAAACAGGAAAAAAAAAATAAAAATCTTATTTTCATCCCCGCACCCCCCTTCTTTGGTGAGGGGCAAGAGAAAGGTTGTATGCCTTAGACGAGAATGAGTGGGGTATAGTAAAGTTCTGGTCAGAACCGTGGTATCAAACTAACTGTGGCCTTTCCTTCCCCACCACCAGCTGCAGTTTCGGGATGCAGAGCTGCATAGAAGTAAAGATGCTCTATGCTGAAGTCAAGCATGTTTCCATGCTGGGGAAGGTGGGAAGTTTCTAGAATTTTTGTACTTGGTAGAGAACATAGAGAGAAATATATGGCAAGAGAGGATCCAGCTCAACATGCTTCTTTTGACAAAAAAAAAAAAAGACTGAATTTCTTATAAATGCTTCTAATAGAGCCTGAGCACAACCCAAACAGGCTACAAATTGAAGAAGGTAACAAATTCACGGAGAAAATTAACATACCTTTTACCTCCTGTTTGTTACTGTCAACATTCATCAGATCAGATGAATCAGATTCCCTTGCACAGCCACTGAATCAAACACGTTGCATCTGCTTTTAAAAAGATACTATTATACAAGTTAAATGCCTGCAATTATTATTTTTTTTTTTATTTAAAGAGTTTCCTTGTAACAGGTAATTATTCAAGTAATCCTTTTATTTTGTAGTTTGATACTATCATATCTTTTTTTCAAAATTGTCTTAAAGAAATGTGAACGAACACAGCTACCTGGTTTTAGGACCTTTTGGTCTTTGGCTTAATGCCTTTCAAACTTTCTAAATGTAGGACAAATCTGGCTGCACATATACATTTTTGAGGGCAGATGGCAGCAGAGGAATGGCAAAACTTTTTTTTTTTTTAATCTCTAATGTAGAAAATACCTCCAGCTGCCACAGGCTGGCTACTTTGATGTAAAAGTACAAAGATCTAAACCTTGAAAAGTACTAGAATTTGATTGTTTAGAAATATTAGAAGGCTGTGGCTTAATAGCTCTGTATATATTATGTGGTTTGATACTGTCTATCAATCTTGATTTTTCTAACTTGGTTTAAAGTAATTGGTGCAATCTATTTTCTTTAACAAAGCGTAGTATCAAATCAGTGGTAAACACGACTGTGATAATTTTTGTGCTCCCCCTAACACAACCATCGATTATGTGCTGCTGTGAGCTCAGACTACACTCCTGAATGATCCGTGCAGATAAATTACTGACCTCTCACTGCAGAAGACACTTTTCTGTATTGCTGTTTCACTAACCTTGAGAGGATATGATTAGTAACAAATGCATCCCTGAGACAGAGCCAAGGATATTAAAGATATGACAAATTATTCATTAAGAGTCTTCAGGGGAAAGGTTATAATGATATATTTAAAGGTAGGCAATAGCTGCAATTACATTTTTAAATATTCACCATCAATGTATAGCATGTAGCATGACACCTCAGTTAAATGGACAAGCAAGCAAGCAAGCTGAACAAAAAAAAAGACACACCTGGATAACCCACTCAGAGCAGCTTTCCACCACAGTGAAAAACACAGTGGTCTGTCCTCCCTGAAGGAAATTCACATATAAGCACCCCTGGCAGGATAAAAAGGTGCTCTTTGATACCAAGAGAAAGGATGACTCAGTGCTGAGAATTACCCATGCCCATCTCCTAGATCCAGATCTGAATTTTGCATGTGAACTTTTCCTTTTTTAAGAGTTCTGCCCAGCACCTTTAATTCATTGAAAGCAAAAGTCTGAGATGTGGTTAGGTCTATGAGATTAGGTGATAATTCTAATTCTGTTATGACTTTTTTATGGAGATTTTTACTTTTTTGGCTCAATATTAATCTTTAAGTTCTCCTAACCTTCCTTCATTCAAACCATGTAGTATTTACAGAAGAGGGATCAGGAATGTGCCTGAATACCTCAAAGTCACTATTCCAGTATCAGTACCTGCCTATGAGCCAGTATCTCTCCCATTCACCAGCTTTGCTGGATTCCTTTGAATTGCTTTAATGTGTCTCCTTTCATCTAAATTTATCCAAATAGTTGTCAAACTTTGCTACATTACTGCTCCTCCCTTAGTCAAAAAAATTAAGTCTATGCATTTCTGTCTGAGTATGGAAATCTTGCAGCTCCCAAGTGTTACTTTTTTTCAGTGATTAAAGTAAATCATTCGTTTCTGCTATTTTACCTCTTGCAAGACTGCTGAGTTTAATATTCTCTAGAGAACTTGACAAAAGGCTTTTGAAAATCGAAATAAATTACTTTGACTAATTTTATCCATTATTTGTTGCTATTCTCAAAGGATCCTAAGAGAATGGAGGACTCTGATTCTTCCACATGGGTTTGCCCTGATGGCAACCTATGCTTTTGCTTAGACTGCAAGCTTTTGGGCACAGGGACTGTCTTCTCTGTTATTTTTGGAAAAGTACATCACTTAGCCAAACAAGGTCCAGACTGAAGTACTGAGGGATTATTAGTACATTAAAAGCACTTATGTCACTAGTTCTAGTATATTGTTCTCAGGTATTCTCACAGGCTTCTTTTATAAAGGTAAATAGAGCACCGAAGTAGTTCCTTACTAGCTGAAAATAGGTGGCTATAACCTCTGTAGCACGTGTACATACACTAACAGAAAGAGTACTACTAATGTTTTTTTAGCATTTTTTGCCATCTTGAGACTTCCAGCACTCCAGGGAATCTGACAAAACCAGCACGAGTAATCAGGAAATCATTCTACACCAGAATGATTTCCTAATTATTCCTGTTTCATCTTACAGCTGTGATTATTGTGCTTTTCTGTATGACTGGCTTTGGTTTACAAGTTCTGCAAGCTCTGTGAACCGTTCCTTCCAAGCTCAGCTATTCTGCAGTTCTGTGATAATAGCTTAACAATAGGTACGTCTTCAGCTCCTTCTCTTTGTGTTGTTTATTGTTTTAGCGGGAGACGTTAGGAGCATGTAGGAGTCTTTTGATGAGAGGAATCTCTGACTTGAGGGTAATCTTTCTTATTTCCCATTGAACTCAAGAAGTAATTGTCTAAGCACTTCATATATATTTGCATCCTATTTAAAGCAATGAAATCTTTCTCTGTTCGCTTTGCAGTCAGTCCAATGTGCAAGTAACACTTAAAAGACTCATTGCAACCTCAGAAACAAAGCCACGTTTTCTTTGTGCTATGAGATTCTTCAGTAAAGAAAACCTTTGCGACACTCATATTAAGCCCTAATAGCCAAATTAGAGTAAACTGCTCCTGGATAAACATACCGAATGAGCCACCCTTATATTAAGGAAGGATTTAAATTTTTTTTTTTTTTTTTCCTGAATGGGTGACTGCCTTGAGCAAAGAGAGGAGCCATGTCGTTTTGTTCCTCTGAACTCTGTATTAATCCAGCTATGTAAGCAAGAAAACAGCACTTGCCCTTTGTAGAGCCCCATAGCACTGGGAATTTGTGACTACACTGTATTCCATGTATTGAAGAACTTTAATCCTAGAACTTCTGTTGGCTCGATGTGACCACGTTAACCCAGGACACTTTCACCACTACTTCCTGCCCAAAGCAAGTTTGAGTCCATTTCTGAGCTACATTCTGATTTTCAGGGTCCTGTTTGCAGCAGCTCTGTCCCTGAGGCAGTAGGCATTGCCAGAAAGCATATGGCCAGAGCAATAAAAACTTTTATCCTCTTTAAGCCTGTTGGTTTTAGAGTCTATCTTCTGCAAATAAAAGTGTGGTGATTTGTTTGAAAGAATTGTCCCTGATGATGGACAGTGAATGTTTTTAGACTCTCTGCTTATCGGAGGGGCTTGGATTGGGTTGAATTTGTCTTTCATGGAAGATTTCTCTCCTTTTGACTTCTGCTCTTTCCCAAGGATGGCAGTGTTGAAGCCACTAGATGACTCCTCCTCAGTATGTCTGTTGCTCATTTAGCAACAGTTTGCAGATTCACCAAGGCATAATACGTGATCTGGTCATTTGAGAAGACAGAAACCAATGTTCCTTGCAAGCCAACTTTGAGAGTGCTGGTCATTTGCTGAGATACCTTTCATGCTCGTGATAGACAACAGATGTTTCTTATCATAAACAGGCAATATCCTCATATATGACTTTGTTCTGCTGAGTTAGGAAAGTTAGTATCAATTTCTGATCTCATTTATAAGTATCAGAGTTCTAGGCTACTTTTGTTGCCTAATTAATATACTACTGAGAAATTAATTAACTTGTAAAGAGTATCAATGAGGGGTAACATTCATCTTTCACATAGCAGCTGTGATACAGATCACTGACAGAAAAAATATCCTAGACAACAGAAATTATTTTATCTGTTGTGCTGACGGCTAATGGAAAAGTTGAAGCTAAGCCTTGCAAGGCAATAAATGAGCCAATACATGTACGTAAAGATGCACTGGTCTTCAGAGTTTTAGTTTCTCATATCATTAAACAAATAAATGACTGCTCCCTTTTGTGGATTTGTATTGGAATAATCTCAGACAATATGTTGGATTATTTAAAAAGACAATACCTCAGTTTGTTCTCAAACTTAAATAAGCAATATATCTGTTTGGTTAGAAGTGTTTAATTTTTAAAATGTAAATATGAACACCTTTGCATTATCAAATTTGCAGAATACAAGTCTAATGGCTACGTAAATTTTGAACAAGGTATCTCTAGCACTGTATTCAATGTGATACACTCAATTTGAAGTTTGTTTTTTTTTTTTTTTAATCTTTCTTTTTCCTCAGTAACCTATATCTTACAGGGGAATTTTCTATAATGTCACCTTAAATTACAGCTGCAGCTCTCTTATCCTCATTTATTAATTTCTCACTGCTAAAGTTTGGTTGCAGAATTATGAAAATATTTAGTAGATAAAAAACCCAAAACATATCTTGTGCTCATATAAAATACATAAAATAAAGTCATCTGTAGGACTCATTTTGGAAATGTCAAGTGTTGTGTTCACAACCAATTCACATCCACCTATTCTAAAACATACTCAAAGACATTGTTCCCCCACAGAGGATGGAATTTGCACTTCAAAGTGTAAAAATATTAGCAGTGAGATTCAGAGAATATTCTACATACAGCCCTCTCCCTCTTTTTTATCGTTATACTAGTTTAGCCCTCTTCATGCTCAACTAAAATACTTATATTTTCATTTACTTTTTCTATGATTTTCTTTTTTTATTATTTTGTGTATTTTTTTTTCCTTTTTTTCTGTATGTGATGCTGCTCAATTTTGTGGCCCAGCTGAGAGTGAAGGTAAAGTATGTTAAACTTCCGTATTATATGCTTGCATTTTCAAGAGGTTGGAAGATGTATTTCAGTGGTGTTTTTTTTTGTTTTCGTAAGATGTATTTTAGTGACATTCTTTTCAGTAAAGAATTGTAATTAAAGAAAATAATTTTAAAATGCACAGGCTCATACCAGTTCAGAGCAATTAGGCTAGGTAATTAGAAGCATGATAAAAGGGCTGCATGGGGAAAGAATTTAAACCCTCATTGAATTGTTACATCAAAAAGTGAATAAGAAAAAGAGTAAATTAAAAGCAGGGCTTATAGCTGGTAGGCAAAAGATAAAGCCAATTATTCTGGAAAAAGGATTGCATAGTTATTTATCTAGAGCTACTATTCATCACTTGTAACAAGGTTCCTGAATGTGGAGGTAGCAAAGTTACTGCCGATTTCCCTTCTTGGTCCCAACTTACTGGTCTTATTATCTTAGAAGGTAAACACTATCAGCCTTTCCTAGGACCCCTTCACAGAAGAGTATGGTACAGAGCATGGTTTCACAGAACAATTACACGAAGAAAAGCTAAACAACATTAAGACTAGTTGACGTGACTAAACACTGCATCGCTAAGTGGTTATTTTGAAATGGATGGGAAGAGGAACTAGGAAATTAATTTGATGTTTGTTTGCTTTTTTCATGAGGAATTATTTTTTTCAGTGGCTCCTAAGTTCATATTAAATGCCAACTACAAAAAAAAGTAAGCAGTCATGCAGCTGGGTTAGTTTGCTGGCGTTTGATAGATTTGAATTTAAATGGACATTTTAATAACAGGAGTACTGGGAACAGTGACTAAGGGGATCGGTTACACCATTCTAGCGCAGTGGCAGTATTTCTGTGAGCACGTACTATGCATCAGAGACCGAAAGAGTATCCCTTCATAACACAGAGGACCTATATGCTAAAAACTTCCCTCCGTGAGAGAAGTATGGAAAACGTCACAGTGTGATTCCCACCAAGTTCTTAGAAGGAGACGAATAAATTGTCGTGGCCAGGAGAATATATTGCTACGTCCACACTTAACCTTAGAACTGTGGAAGCGTTTGCATGTCACTGATGCCATGCGACTACTTATGATGGTGATGATGTTACCTAATTGATTCATAACTTGTGTGTTTGATTAGTACTGCCCTCTGAAGCAGCCATTAGAAATGAGCTGCAGGTCTCCATGGGTTCATCTGTGGTTAATTAATAATCAGATACCCTTTTATCAGTACACCATAACAGAGTTAGACAGCAAAAGATGTTTAAAACTACTGATTTAATGAGGTAACATACTTTTTCTTTAATGACTGTAAATGGTCACATTATTTAAATCAAAACCGATAATAAAAATCCCCTCTTTGTAACAGCACCACCAACAAATGTTGCCCTGGTAATCAACTTACCTGTAAAACAGCAATAAAGCAGCCTAATTGTGCTCTGTATATGGTCATACATTTCAAGACCAGAAAGCACCTTTATGACAGTGTTATCTACACTCCGGATAACCCTGGCCAGAAAAGTTCGTATAATAATTCTTCTGTCAAGCATCTAATTTTGTTTGAAATGGAATATCTCATTTAGAAGCCTGGGAAGCTCTGCTGATCTGCAGCAATCCAGTGCAAGCGTTCGAGGCATTTTCCATCAGAGCTAGAAAGTCCCCCAGATAGACTGAACAAAATGCTATAGGTGGGAGGCACAGGACAGGGAAGGCTTTGCTTCATCCTGACACATGCTGTACCAGGGCTACGTGTGCCTGCGTAGAGGGAAGCGGTCTCCCTGTCCCATCCCTGAGCGTGTGGATGGAAACCAGACTTTACTGTCATAAAAATAATGTCTATGTCAATGGTAGGAACTTTAATGGCTCCTATGAGGGGTATTTTAAAAAGAAGAATAATGCTGATTTTCAATGAGATTATATTGAAGCATAGAGGCTATGCCAGTTTTAAAAAATGTATGTTTTTTTCCTTTAGTAATGGAGGAAACAACCTCAGTAGGGAAGGAAAGCACTGGAATATCTTGGGTTTTTAAAATACCTTATGTTTTCCTGTATGTTTCATAGCCTGTTCTGTCTGACGTTTTGCCGAGTGGTTAGAAGCATTAATTTAAAACCTTTTATCCAGTTTCCATTAACAGTTTGAATCTTTCCCACTAATAGCATATTCCAACTGACTGAGCAAAGGTACTTTAGTGTGATTTTAAAAAAAAACATGTAGGAGTCTAACTTTTGTGTTTGGGTTTTTTTTTTACTTTTTTATTTCTGACCTCACTCTCTAGACATTGATTCTCTTTTGGAGTGAGTCTGGCTCTGATCGAGGATTTTCAGTACTAACACTAGGCAGTGGTTTCTTGTGTATTTGCCAAGCAATATAGCAGATTTTCTTACCTGCACCCCACAACGCATTCCTCATTACTGACCCGAAGGGTCACCTACCCAGCAAGAGCATATTCCACATTCTGTGCATAGATTTCCTTGCTGTGACAGCCTAGATCTGCCATATGAAACCGTGCTCAACACTGTACTAAGGTCGTCAGGCAACCATTAGATATCAGATACTTGAGCTACTGCTGATTTATGATGGGTTTGAACCGGTGGCCTTAGGGCACAACCTCCTGTCAAGCTCTCTGAGCTATCTGTTGTTTTTGTTTTGTTTTCTACTTGCTTTCTTACTTTAGGGACAACTCATGAATAAAAGCAGAAATGGAAAAAGCACAAAAGATATGCCTGGAACTACAGAAAGACAGAAGGCAATTTAAGATATTTTTTTCTTCCGAGAAGTCAGAAGAAACTAGGAGAAACTAAATGCTCTGAGCAATCTAGCTTTTAAATGATTGATACTTTCTCCAGTATCCTCTGGTGGTAAAAATGAGCGGGAAATATTTTGTATTCCATTTGTTTATTTATTTATTTGCTGTAGGCATGAGGATCACAGATAGTAAACTACTGATTATGACATTTAGTGTAATTCTGGGACAGAATCCCTCCATGTTGGACTCAGCAAGCATCAAGAAACCATAGGCTGAATGCCATTAGTCAGCACGGACTGCCCCTGGCACACCAAGGGATGGCTGCAGGGAGTGCTCCAGGCTGTTCAGCCAGCCTTTGGCCAAAAACGTTGCCTCCCTAGCAGAGCCTGGGGCTTCTGCCTAGCAGTTCCCACTAATGCTGGGGCTGGGAATCAACTCTGGGAATCGGCATTGGAGCTATGTCCAGCTGCTACAGCACTACTGAAGATATTAATGTGTTTTCCATTTTCCAGAAGGTGAAACAACAGCAACAAAAAAAAAAAAAAAAAAAAAAAAAAAAAT
>JAAGAY010006302.1:12500-17699 GCA_011801015.1 Ardeotis arabs | reverse complement strand
TTCCTTTCCTTTCCTTTCCTTTCCTTTCCTTTCCTTTCCCTTTCTTTTCTTTTCCCTTTCTTTTCTTTTCCCTTTCCTTTCCTTTCCTTTCCTTTCCTTTCCTTTCCCTTTCTTTTCTTTTCCCTTTCCTTTCCTTTCCTTTCCTTTCCTTTCCTTTCCTTTCCTTTCCTTTCCTTTCCTTTCCTTTCCTTTCCTTTCCTTTCCTTTCCTTTCCTTTCCTTTCCTTTCCTTTCCTTTCCTTTTTAAATAGGGAGCTTTCATTCACATTTTTGCTGTTCCTATTATTCTGATGCACCAAATTGTTCAAGGAGCTGTATTTTTAAATTTGTTTTAAGTTATTCAGGTACTTGACCATCAATAGTTCATCCTTATGTTATATGTCTATTTTCCATATCATTCTTATATATTGAATAGCAATGTCATATGAAATTGAAACTTTTCCTGTTTGTAGGAGTAATAAAGTGCTGGAGAGGGATGGATTCATTTCGTTAGGTCAAATTGCTTGTTTTACTTAAGCTGTGACACTATTCTGTATTTTTTGTCTTCTGAACACTTACTAGCTTTAAGCCAACAGATGTCCTGTGTCTTCTTCCAGATGTGATCAAATCCCAGATTGTTTTGTTTTGTCAGTTATGGCAGGAGTAACACAGATTAATAAGACAAAATTCTTTGATGGCATGTCTGCTAGCTCACTGGAGTTATTCCAGCAAATAACTTGTCTCATAGCTATTTAAAGGAAAAATAATGAGGTATTACCGCTATCACATCCTTTAGCCTTGCCACTGTAACTTAAGTATGTATTATAATCCAGTGGATAATGTGGGATACACTACTAGACAACATCAGAATCCAGAAAAGAAAGCTAGAGTATTATTAACTAACATTGTATTTTCTTTGTCTACACTTTTTCAAGGCTGGAAGTGTAATATAAAATTGCAGCCCCTCAAGTGTGTTTTTTTTAAAGGACAGGTGATTTTTTTTAAACACCTACATAATTTCTCCTGTATATATTACATGATTCTTGATTTAGAGCCATCGCAACCTACCACTAATTATAGTCTACAGTTGTAATTCTCACTTTGCAAGATGGGAGATGACCTTCAATCTCTGCAGTCTCAGCCACATCTTGGCAGGTGTGTAATATTTATCTTCTTCCTGGAGATGAAGAATACAAAAGTTAACAAAGGAAAGCACTACACAGCAATGTGCCCAATATTTTACTTTTCAAGAAATCATGAAAAAAAGTCAGATTTGTGAGTAATTTGATTCTGTTCACCAAGCTCTTACTGTGAGGGTTACTTTCACATGCAATACCTCTCAGCACATAGTGGAGGATATCAGTTCTTCTACCTGAAGGAATAAAATTAACAGGAGTAAAACAGATTTAATGAATGGACTCCTGCAGCAATAGGCCTACCATCTAAGAAGAGTGAAAATACCTGTTAGTGCTTAACAAGCTCTGAAAACATTTTGGGTTTTTTCCTCAGTGTTTTCTTTCTCATTTTTTATAAGTAGAAACATCTTGTAGTGGCTGTCCCTCTAATGAGTATTTCTAGGAGAACTACTTTTTCTTCTTTGAGAAAGGTGAAGTAAGGGGAAGCAGAGTATAAGGGAAACAGACTGTTTTCACAGGGAAGCATGTTTCTTTCAGAAATGTTTTAATTCTATTTTGAAAACGGTTAATGGAAGAGGTGAATTAGCTACAGAGTTTGGCCATCAAGATATACGGGTAGGAACACTAAGGGTTTTGAGGATCCAGTGATGGTTGAGAGAGTACATATTGTGGCAAAAGAGCAATGGATGTTGCATACCTGGGCAAAGGTTTCTTACTTTCATCTGGAAATCAGAAAGCCCCATCCAGTGCCTAGTGAAGTAAATGAAAATCTTCCAGCTGTCTCTAATGAGAATTGCATTGGGTCCCTAGGCTTTGGTAAAATGACTGTACATGTAAAGAGAAATTATAATTGAGACAATCTTTCCAAAAGCAATTTTGAGGACTTTCCCTGCTAAAAGTATAAAGAAACTGAGAAATAAGAATAAAGAAGAGCACAGCTCAAACTCTAAAGTAGCTCCTAGATTTTTCTTTTTTTTTTTTTTCTGTAGAGAATAGTACAAGAAAAGATGCCTAATGCACCTGTATTTTGAAATGAAGAGCTGCACACATTTTCCTGTTTTCCCATCAAGTTGACAAAAGATATGAAGACTTAGGATGTGTGTTATGCTCCTGTCATGGAAAAAAATTATTCATACAATATGGAAGGCAAATTACTGTTTGAGCTATTCTTTCTAAGAAAATAACTACAGCAATAATTCAGAAATTTCCCATTATCCTTTTGAAGTGTCCTTACATTCCAGTTTGTAAGAAAAGGTGATCTCAGGTTCTATTCCTCTTCTGGTTCAGGATAGAATTGTGTTTAAAGTTTCCATCTGAAATGAAAAAAAATAAGTTTAAATACATAAATAAATAAAATCAAAACAATATGAGAGTTTGAAAATTGAAAGTGCTTTCATGTCAAACAAGGTATAAAATATGAAAAGCCCCAATCTCAGCTTCAATCAGTAAGGAACTGCTGCTGCATGGTGTGTAAGAAAAAAATCAGAACCCCATATCACAATCTCCTAATAATTACTTTAAGATACATTAGAGACATTTATTCAGAGATTTTTTTTTTTTTCCTGTTTCCAGCAAAGGATTTAAGGAAGTACAATGGTTGTTTGTCCTGTGTGTCTAGCTGTGTAAGTCCTGTGACTCACTTACTCCATGTCAATATAACTGATTTCCATAAACACAAATGACTTTTTAATTCTTTTTCATCAGGATGTAAGCACATTTGTAACCTCAGTATTTACATCAACTGTGTTCTGAGAGAGTAAAAAAAAATAATATAAGGGATATTACAAGATCAGCTCTTTTTTGTCCCTTTTTGGAATACTTTGTTCTTAATCCTTCTGGTCACAGAGAATTTAGATATTATCTCCATCCACACCAATTCACTCCTTGGCACCATCTTCTGAGATGATAAGGGTAGTGCAAGTATCCGACTCCCTGTGTATACTGTCTTCTGCAACATCTTTGCTAATCCATATCTACAATCTAATTTTGGAAGCCATACCTTGAAAGTCATCTGCTTACATACAATAAAAGCAGATACATATACCTTACAGTCTTCCAAAATAATTACTTTCAGTTTAGGAAATAAAAAGCATCTGTTCCAGACAAAGTAGAAAAACACTGTTCCCTGACACAGTTTCCTGTTCTTTAGGAGTTATGGCCTGACACAAGCAAAGACACTCTTCTTCTCATACCTGCTTCTTCATATCTTCTCTTGCGAGTTCCTCCTGAGTCTTCAGGTTTTCTTGTTTCATAAGACGCATCAGTTATTGCTTGATCATTTTGTTTTGCTTGTGAAAAAAAAAAAAAGTCTATTTCATAGCACAGTTCCCAAACAGAAGTTAAAGGACATTGACACTATCTAGTTCTCTTCTAAAGTCTCTATAGAAATAGAAAAATACCAGTACTTAATGTTTATGAGCCACAAAGACATAGCTAATGTTGGATACTATAAGCACAGAGATGTCTGGAAGCACAGGACTTTCCAAAAATCAGCAAAATGAATAAATTGTAAGTGGGGTCCCCAGGTTATTTAATTACATTTTCTCTTAATTTGTCATATATCTAGAGTTAAAGATTTTGTATTTAAGCCTTGGAGGAGCAATATATTTAATACTTTTCGTAAGTGAACTACTTGTCAAATTACAAGTTAAATGAGACATGAAAAATCTTCATTCTCACAAATTCTGCTTTTTTTTTTTTGGTCAGGATTACAAATCTTAAAAATCTGGAGCTCCAGTGGTCCAGCATACTATGAGGTCACCTTCTTTAGTCTAGTAGCATTCACTATTTTATTAACAGCAATTTTTCACTTATAAATGATTCCTGATATCATAAAGGATGATGTGACATCCTCATTTTGTATTAAACTTGTTTCTGCTATTTGTTTTTTATATCCTTTGTGTAGTTAGTTATCTCACTGCTTGGGATGCCAAAATAAGCAAATAGCATTATTTCTGAAATGTGCACTCAGTTTGACATAGTAAGGGCCAGGTAACGCTATACACATAAATATTCTTAGCAAGCAGTTATTATGCATTTCATCTGCATTCTAGATAAAGACACAAGGAAAAATTGCTTCTAAGGAACTGAGATTTTTAGGAGTCTTGTATCTACACGTTAGGTCAGGAAAAAGGGAAGAAATGGTAATGCAGATTGTTTGCCATATTGTTTTAAAGAACATCCAAGCTCTACTTTATGCTTGTCTGCCAAAATCTGCCTTTTGATACTAATTGATAAATCTTCAAACTGTAAAGCATGTGCTCTCTCTGCTAAGTGGACTAGTGCTGTGATCTCACATTCTTTCAAATTTGTAATGACTAGGCATATAATAAATACATATAACAATTCTTTTTATGAGATGGCTGGGTGTTCGAGCTCTGCTAGTAAAGCATAGCTCAAACCCAGACTTGTTTTTAGCAGTGAGGATCATACATGAGTAGCTAGGTTTTAGCAAGTTCTCATAAGGTTATCATGCCTCTTGCAATATTTGATGTGTTCTTAAAGCTTTTTTTCCTGAGTGCAGCAGCCTGCAAGAAAAAAAAAATCCTTATCTTTTTGCGTGAAATTTTCTACTCCTTATGACTCTGGGATGAAGACTGAAAAAATTACTAGGTACGTGATGAAGGATTAAAATTAGACTGTGTTCAGAAATGTTCACAGTAGTTGTTGATCAACTTGTTGTTGTTGTTTTATTACCTTTTGTTCTCTATGGATGTGACTTTATTTTATTAAGAATTTCTAATACATATTGAGAAACAGAAACCATTATTTTTATTCTATCTCTTTTGACCCTTTATATTTCATAGAATCATAATTTCGAGTTCAGAAGACAAATAAATGGCAACTTAATGGAAACAAATTTCTTCCTTAATCTCATTATTTTCATACTATCATTGTGTAGTCATTACACAACGTTGTGTAATGATAAAGGGTAATATGCTTTTTATGGAGAATGAAAAAATATAACAATAGAAAAAAAATCCCAACAACTCCCAGAAAACCACAAAATCCAAAACACCCCAACTAAACTTATTCCCAGGCTCTAAAGTGTTCCTTAAAGAGTCAACCGTTTTCAATTTGGTCAC
>JAAGAY010006302.1:0-7500 GCA_011801015.1 Ardeotis arabs | reverse complement strand
AGTGTTTTTTCAGTAAATCCCAGGCTGAATTTTTATTTTTTCTCTATCCAAAATAGACCCCACTAATGATTCTGCCCTTTATGTTCAAGGCATATGGAAATCTGCCTCAATTTATTTTCAACTAATCAAATAAACTGAAATTAATCATGGTAAATTTGACAGTTATAATTCTACAGTGGTCTGTGAAATATTCTTTGAGTAGCAATTACATCAGAGATGATGATAATACATTATTTTAAATTTCTATCATTGTTATTATTAATTTTTTATCTATTGTCAAGGCACTAATGATAATGAGCTCTTTGGAGATTTAGGTGGATATTACATTATTTCCCTAGGTGTTCCCAGTATAATGCAGAATTCAGTAACCGTTAGTAATAGACCCTTGAAAGAATATAAACACAAGATGATGTTTTAGTTTGTTTGCTTGCTTGTTTTCTATGAATGGACTACAAATAAAGAGTAGTCAGTGATTTTTATTTTAGATTAATAAAACAATAGAGAGCAAGCAGCAAGATTCCATGAGTCTGCTTTCTGCAAGATATGGTGCCTGGTCTGAGAGCCAAATGCATGATGTCTCGGCTTATACAGATCTTAGAATTATAACCTGAAAACAAAGACAAGGCAATTTTACATCACTGTTCATTTGTTAATGTGTAATATTTTACTCATAAGGAGACAGTTATTGACATTCATGTGGACGGCAACAACTAAATTCACCATGATTACTACAGATAAATAGATGCAAGGAAATAAAAATACTAGGCTACTTCAATTTTTTTTTTTCCCAAGAGATAGGCATCTGTAAAGAAAAAAGCTTCTGATAGCTTGAATTCTGTTGTTGTTGGTTTTTTTTTTTCCTTGTTTTTTAAGAACAGTTATGGAATATTTAAGCATGGGAGGTATTTGATTCCTTCTTTTCATTGAGCTTACATGTTTCCAAGAGGAAACACTATTTTCATATCTTCCCATTTGGTTAGTTTTCCAACATTGCTTTGATTGCTTTTCCTGCATTGTTGATGCTACTTTTATTTCTTTTTGCTAGGAATGAGTCCATGTAAGAGCTAATTCATACAGGCTGGGAAGTTCAGCCTTAAACCACTGCTTACAAATACGTGAGGTTTTATCCTAGGCAGTTGCGATTATTTAAAAAATTGGAGTTTGTCTGGGTATTCTTGGTGGGACAATGTAGCCATAAGTAGTTCATGAAAGTTTGAGGTGTCTAAATCTGGATGTACCAAGTAAAATAGAGCCTATACTGACTTTGGATGTGCTCTTGTAGTCACTGCTGGAATGCCAGTAGTGAAATATGGTGTCCATTGAATGTATCTTCATTTGGAGGAAGATGCTGAACATTTGGAGAGGTTCCAGAGACAAACAATTAGAACTGTAAGGTGCTCCTTATGGTACAAGACAGGAGTTCAATCTATTTAACTTAACAAATAGAAGGTTAAGGAATTATTTGTTCTTTGTGTCTGAGTACATAAGAGCTGACAGTTTCAGTGTTGCAAAGAATGGTAATTTACAGCTTAGGACATAGGGCCCAGGCTAAACAGAGCTGAGTTTTAGTTTTGCCATTAACTTTTTCTCAGGCCTCAGGCAAATTAATTAAGCTGTGTATAACCCAATTTTTTTCATCAGTTATGTAAAGTCCAGTGCACTAAAGTGTAATACTGATCTCAAGGAAAGAACCTTCAAATGTTCTCCTGACTCTTAGGCTCTCTAAGAAATCCTGGAAATTAAGTTATTTGACTATTTCAGTGGTTAACTATCCCTTAGTCCTGGTATTGCTGTGGGAATAATGAAGGGTCTGCTTAGTCTTATATGCCACACTTTCTCTCTTTTCTACTGAACATGTACAAAGCACCGAGAAATACTGTTCTCCGTAACACTTGGCCATTTATGAAGCAATTGCAATGTGAAGGAGATTAATGCCTCATGTGGAGAGTACATAGGGTCTGCAGGGATACCATTATATGTATGTTCTGTATTATATTTATTTTTTTAACTTATGTAAAAGTCTTTGAATAAAATAGTATTCCTGTGATTGTACAGAGTGTTGGAATTAAAAAAAAAAAATCCAGAATTTTTCTTAATAACTTCTCTGTATTCAATGCTTTCCAATTCTAGTTTTTCAAAGTTTAAGAAAAAGGATAACATTTTTCTGCAACTAACAAAACCAAGATAACTAATCCTTTTGTTTATTATCTTCTTCATTTCCCAACTTTGTATTTTTAATCCTTTTAATGAATGGTGTTTTGGAAAGATTAATCCTTCCACTGCCTTCTTTTTTGTCCAGCACGATGGGAGTTGATGGTGACAACACCAAATGAGAGCCTTGTGCTTTGCCAAAATTAAAAACAACTATGATTGCTATTGCTTAGTGCATCAGATTAATTGATTATAGTGCCAGATGCTTATTTTTAACAATTACTTACCTTAACAATTGTCCCATTTTTAGACTGTAAAATATCAGAGCTTTGTTTATGGGGCTAGACTTTCTCATCCAATTCTTCTTTGTGTGTTTAATTACATGCATTTAAAATGCCGAAACTGTCCGAAATAATAAGCTTAGAGTCGTGTTACCTTAGGCCTTTTGTGGAGCTGTGTGGAAAAGTAGATTTCTTCCTCCAAGAAGACCACACATGCATCTTTCCTGTGTCAGCTCATTGATGAAAACAGGCTGTGACAAATCAACTTCCCCTGTAATTACCGCAACTGGATGTGCAAATATATCTTTTTTTTCTGTGTGTGTTTGTTTCTTTGTTTGTTCTTCCTTCATCGCCAGCTACAAAAGAAAAAAAAAAAGAAGGAACTCTTCACTTATGTGTTCTCTTCATTTCTTTGGCTGCCCTGAACTGCATATGGATCTGGAAGTGGGCCACAGTTCTGGTCTTAATGACAAGGATTTTGCCTTCAAAAGAGAGTCGAACAGAACAGAAAACCCATGCCAAAGTAGAACTGCTTACCCATTTGGGTAAGATAGTTCAGCTCTTTCTGACTGTAAGAGAAACCAGGAATTGCATTTAGGAAGAAACTGCTAAACAGTGCAGAGGAAGACTGTACTAATGACCTGTAGGATGTACACTGGGATGGCAGTCCCCATCTTTTATCATCCCTTTCTTTGACCTTCCTCCTCTCTGATACTATGAGTAGAAAACAAATGCCCTAATATGGCAATAAACAAGAATTATTTGGCTAATAGTCAGCAATCTAGTTAACAGCTTGGGCAGTGAGTTGGCTCCTACCTTAAATTATGTTCCTTGTGGGTTGCTAGCTCAGAGTTATGGATGTGTGACAAAGTTTCACATCTTTCTAAGTGCTTTTGGCCTCATCCCCAGTCTAGTAAGCCCCCTGATATTTCATCTGTGATTCATTCTCACACAAAATGTTGTTTTGTTTGGTGTTACTAGTGATGGATGAAAGTAGCATGAAAGAAAAACCAACTCAAAACCCTAAAAATCTTTCAAATAGGCTGAACAAGAGAGGATTAGAAGCGACCAGCTGGCTGAAATTTAATTGGCAGGGTTTGGTCTATGTAAGTAAACTTGCCAAGATTTAGTCTTCTGTTAGGTCATCTGTTTCCTCCTAACTAAACATACATTGGATATTTATAGACATAAATGAATTATTATTCCTTACCATCTCCAAAACTTGTCATTTCTGGTATTTAAATGTCAGTCATGAGTGAAAATAAGGAAAACTCTAATGTAATCTTGTGACATCGATGGAAAAATGTGAAGGGAAAACATTTTCTGTTTTGCTTTTCCAGAGGAAAATAAAGTTTAACAACCTTCCTTCCTATTTTACATCAAAAAACCCCAAAACAAAACAAAACCAAAAACCTTCACAGAGACATATTTCACACTGTTAAATGCTAATGAGGTATTATGCATTGCTAAACTCAGCTGTATAAAAATATGTTGTGTCAGTACAAAAAAATCTGTAGTGAGGGAAGTTTCTTGCTTTACTTGGGCTGAAAGAAAATATACCTAAGCACTACTTACTTACAGAAGAAAGCTTGTAGTCTTGTTCTCTTTCCAGTCTGCAAGTTAAATAGGCTGTGCAAACAGTTATTTTTACTGTACTGTTCTTGTGGAACATTTAGATTATTTAAATTATTTGCTTTGTTTTTCCAGATCCAGCTTCTAGGTTTTTTTCTGTGAGCAGAGGCCAGATAAAGCAAGTAAGAATTTTGCCAATGAATTTAATGATTGCCAAATTAATTTCATATACTCAATCATACTGGTTATGCTCTATCATATTACACTGGTTATTCTTTACATTTACTATATTGAAAACTATTAGAAATTACTAGTCAATGCACTGAGAGTTTTATCATCTTTATTGTTTTAAATAAAGATATAATTGGTTAAAGTTGATTGGTTACAATTAAATTCATGGCAGGATGTTCCTTCTGCTGTTGCATTCCTTAGAATATGTAACTACAGTAAATATGCCCACCTACAAATCTTTCATAAGAATTATTTATCTTTTGGTTTATTATTTTTCCATATACACTCCAAAGTTTACTGATTTGTTTCTTTCAAGAGTCCATATGAGAGTCTTAGGAGTATTCTATGATTCTATGACTCCCTGATATCTTAATGCATTTCCTTCTTGCTGTGGTGCTGATTTTGAAGTTGCACTCCATTTCTGCACAGGAGACAAAGAGGCACAGTACTGAAAACACTTCCCTTCGTCTACTACTTTATATTGCCTAGAATCAAATAATCATCTACCAATAAAATATATATTATGAAGTGCAAAGCTTTAATATATGAAGGTATGTAAACAATAGTGCAGCTTTCTGTCTTAGATGCTTTAGGGCCTTGCATGTAAGTTAAGAGTATATTAGCCTCAGCTGAAGCCAGTTTCAAGGTACTTAAAGACTTTTTAAAGGAATGATTGTGTCCATTAATCCTCAAAAAAATTGAAATTGTGACCTGAACATGGAGTTGTATCTGAGACTTTCATCTGGGTACCGGTCACTTGTAACATACCTTTAATGGATTTTACAAAATGTGTAAAAGTCTACATTGACCTTTGCAAGAGGGAGGGACAGATGAAAGTGGAATATTAGGCCAGATATTTATCCTGCCAGTGTTGCTAAATCTCCCTTTTATACTGAACTGAATTTGCTTAAGTTTAGAACAGCAAGTGACCATACAAACCAACACAGGTCAAATGGAAGTAAACCTGAATCAGATGTTCTGCTCTATAAGGTATTGCCTGTAAGGTATTCCTTTACCTATCTCCAAGCAGCTTCTCTTTCTTCTTTTGATTTATTCTCAGCATAGTATCTGTGCACAATGTTTCTGCATCAACAGACAGAACAGTGGCCCAGACTGCACCTCTATTGATTACTGTCCTCGTAGCCTCAGGAGAACCACTTGTCACCTTGTACAGACTATGATGTTTACTGCAGCAGAGGAAAAAAGTCTTAGCTATTGCAAAACAGTTTCCATTGATTTAAGGCTGTAGCATACTAGCAGCTCACTATTAAATGAACTGGGGCCCTTTTCCCTTTAAATTTTCAGGACGTGCTCCCGAATTATTGGTATACACTACAGACTCCTCCTCTTAACCATTTCCTGTTTTGCTGGCTTTGCCAGTGATGTTATCAGAGGAGAAGACTGGCTCTACTACTGCAACAGCAGTGCCATTTGTGCTCAATGAAGGCTACAGTCCTTTAAATGGATAGAGTTTTGGATGCTGTCGGCAAGAGAGGTGGTGTTTGCTTGTGTGTACAAGTGCCATTATATCCACCACTGTTGACTCCTAGTGATCTCTAAAAAGACTGAAATTTAAAAAGAGGCAAGAAGGAGCAATTCTCCACACCCCAAAAACTCACCAGCAATATATACACCCCTTTCTGCTCTAAAAGTACAGTTCTGTGCTGGCAAACAAACAATTCTTCTCTCTCTTCATGTCTCTAACAAAAATAAACATTTCATGTTTCAGTAGATAACAAGAGGTATTGTTAAGATACAGAAAATTGAAAACCTAGACTGCAATAAAATTGCAGACACAGGGGAATTAGTAATAGCTTCTCCATGTTTTAGTAGAATACTTCCTTTTTATTCACCTAGCAAACAGTGTTCACAAACAACTGCGAAGAACAAAAGCTGTGATTTATATATATGGACAGGTATACACACACCCCTGACCTCCTGCCGCCTTCCTCGCCCTAAGCACCAGAAGCAATTTATGGAGACCAGTCTAAATAAACATTAAAGAGTCAAGGCCACAAACTGACAGCAAGGAAAATCAATGGCTCCAGAAACCAGCTAGTAGGATCAATAAAAGAGATTAGGCATCACAAGCTAGTGTGGGGCACTTACAGGTAAATGTGGCTTACACTTCATCTGACAGGGCTCTCTCAGCATCGGGAGAAAAACTGTCATAGAAACAGAAGCACACTGAGTAGCCGGTGGAAGACGCTTCTTAGCTGCAAACACTAAACGCTGACCTCTGAATGAAAGGGATTTATACTGAGGCTACAGGGAATTTCCAATTGCTTTCCTGGAGTCATCTCACACACTTGTGCCTTTGCCCATAGGAATTGTTTCAGATATACGTTCAGAAAACTCTCTGGGTTCTTTTCTTTTTTTTTTTCTCTCCTGGATTGTTTTTCAAATCCTTTCCTTACAACTCCTCACTGAGTTACACCATCCTCTGTAACCTGCTTAGTTACAGGTTACACTGGAGGAGGAAGATTTAGCTGAAATCAGTTCACTGTCTTCAGTTTCTACAGCTCCAGCTCAGGTGTCTGAAATCTCCCCTAGCTTGAGGCAGATCCAGATGCAGCAGTGGCACCTTGCACCTCAGGTCACTTTCCTTCCGAGCTGTACTGGGTGCATAGCTGGACCTAGATGAATGCAGAGCCATCCTCATCATTAAGCCACAGCATGGCTGCTTTTTCACGCTCTGAGGCACTGCCTTTAATCAGATCATAAATGCTAATGTTTCATTATCTGTGATCACCTAAGCTGATGAATAGCAGCACCCTGTGTTCTGTTATTCTATAAAGACCTGTGACAACAACAGCATTTAATATCGTGCTCAAGGCTCCCAGCTCATGCCAAGTTTTGCCCAGCTTTGCTTTCTAGCTATTTTACAAATGGGTACACACTTTCTTTTTCTTCAGAAACCCACTGTGAAACCTTTAATTTAGTTATAGCAACTTTTATGTTACCTCTGAAAGGTAGCCATGAAAAGACTGCAGAAGCTGCCTCAGATGAATTTGAACGTAGACTTTGCAGATTAGGCTAGAAAGGCTATCTAAGCTACTTGCTATCCCTAATAAAAAGGTTCGGGGAGAGGGAAAGGAGGAGACACCCTTTCCATCAAATCTCCCTTCCTCCCTTCCTTCCTTCCTTCCTCCCTTCCTTCCTTCCTTCCTTCTTTCCTCCCTTCCTTCCTTCTTTCCTTCCTTCCTTCCTTCCTTCCTTCCTTCCTTCCTTCCTTCCTTCCTTCCTTCCTTCCCTCCTTCCTTCC
>JAAGAY010006301.1:0-19693 GCA_011801015.1 Ardeotis arabs | reverse complement strand
TTTTTTTTTTTTTTTTTTTTTTGAACCTGTGACAAATGTATTTGTTCTTTCAAGCTCTAGGATAGTTCTGCATTTCATTTTGGTGGGGCAATTGTAAAACGTGATCCTCCAGATCAAATGGATAGCAACAATACGTAGGCAAAATCCATTCAAATTGTGGGAAGGTTTTCAGAGTGGAACTCTGAAAACCCAGTGTGGGAAATTAAACAGTTGGCCCTCATAAAGACAGATGAGGAAGAGACCCTTTCTGTTTCCAGCCATATGACCCAAATTTCAGATGTATTTTTTTGTTTTAGGGGTAGCCACCAATTTAAAATGATGCATGATTAGGAAGATCTTTTATGGCCTTAGGTGGACGCTTTCAGTTGTGAGGGAAGAAAATGCCAAGCCTGTACAAATAAAGTCTTCCATGGTCACTGGTGTCCAGCTTTTCTTTGTAATGGAGAATCTTAATTCATGCCTCATTTCTTAGTGACTTTCAAACAGTAGATGTTCATTTTTATTATTTGTTATTTCAGTTATAGCCAGTGTTGTATTTAAGGAACATTGCTCGACAGTTTTTCAGTCCTCAGTAGCACTTCTTTCTATTTTTAGGAATATTGTCCTTTTTTTAGGAACAGAGAAACTTCATGTCAATTTTGAGGTGGAACATTTTTAAAGTGCAAAAGATGTATGGGAAACAACCTTCACAGAGAAGGTGCTTAGACTAGTGTTTTTGAGGTCCATTCTGATTGTTGCCATTGGGACTTTTTCACCACTCTTTACAAATCAAAAGAATAAGAAAGTCTGTCTTGGCAGGTGCTGGTCAAATAAGTGTCCAGTGGATGCGTGTCGTATTTGGGCAGTGTGGAAATTCCATTAATGTTAGTAATGAGATGCCAGGCACAAAACTAAGTGATAGGAATAAGGTGCAGAATTCCTGTTTGTATTAACTGCAATTTTTTACAAAGGGAAATATGTTTTATATCAGTATTGGAATATGTTTTAGGCTATTTTTACATGTTTGCAGAGGGACAGTTGAGTATTAGAAGCCTTTTTCTTCTGCCATACCACTGAACTGGGCACCAAGAAGTACAGTTGCCATTGCTATGATGCTCAGCTCCTTTAGGAGACAAGAGTGATAGGGCTTTTGCTCCAGAAGATGTCATTGGCATGTTAGAGTCATTGTCAGGAGGAAATAAAGGTTCCCCTTCACCCAGCAGCAAAGGCAAAAATAAATTAAAATCCCACACAGAGTGGAATTCTAACTTGAGCATTAATTAGATTGTAACTTCTTGCAAGTACTTATTGCTGTCTGCACAAGGTGGAAATGAAGATAGCCCTTTCAAGATATGTGACAGAAGATGTCCCAGCAGTTGTTCTGTGCCCCCTCTTTCAGTATGTAGCATACTGGACTCTGCTCTGTCTTTTTAGTGTTCAAAGGTCCTCCTTAAATGCATTTTTAACCACATACAAGATGTTTAGTAACAGGGCTTTAAAAAACATAACAGAAAACCCCTGAAACTACCATCTAGCTAAAAGTTCAGTTTACTCCAAGTGCCAGTCTGGAGTGACCCAGAGTGTGCCATGTGTGGCTTTCTTGCAGAAAGTAAGTTGGATACTCATATATTTTAGTAATGCAGTATAGAAGTAATAGACTCAAGCCTGGCTAAATCTTCAGCACATCATACACCAAGGACTGTCTCAGGTAGGAACGTGCTATCTTCTCCAAGGCAGGGAAGAGCAGCAGCCCCAGTTCACATGCCATGAAGGACTTTTCCAAAAGGTTATTCTCCTTTTCTCTTGTCCACGTAGAAGGCAAGTCTAGGACCAGCATAAATTTATTTTTCTCATTTCCTTGTATGACAGAGAGTGAAGAATCATGAATAATTGCCTAATGTCTAGACTTTACATGCAGTCGTCAGCATTTGCCCGACTTTTCTTTCTGTATTGCAAAATTGTGCTAATTCTAGTGAATAGCATTAGCAAAGAGAACACAAAGAAAGGCAAAACATATGTGCGGTATTTACACCACCACAGATGACTGTGATCAGCATCCTGGAAAGAAGCTTTTAAACTCCTTCATTTTCCAACTGACTCAAATAGCAACCATTTGAGTCGGCTTCTGCCATTTTGTGTACAGATTCTAGATGCAGGCCACTCACCACCATGTATGAAGGGCTTCTTGCATCTTAAGAACATTGGAGTCAATGCATATATTAACAGCAAGATGACTAGGGTATGGAGCAGGCTATGAATGGATTATCCTCCATTTTGGTTTTCCATCACAAGCAAATAGAGTTATTTGTGTGGAAAGAAGTCAGAAAAGGAAAACACTTGAGGCAAAAAAAAGAAAGTATATGAACAGGGCAGGAAGAACGGATAGCCTGGGAGCAAGATTTTTACAAAAGAGAAGCATGGGCACCGTCTGCCAAGCTATTCATTGAAATACAAGGTTTAATTCAGCTCACCTAGACATACCTCTACTAAAATACTTACATATGCGTTTAAGTGTTTCAAATGCCTTGCTGAATTGGGGCCTTTAAAAGAAAAGTGAATTAAGAACAATGGAGAAAGAAAAAGAAATACTTCCTTCTACAGGTGGAGTTTCAAGTTTCTTGTTAATGTAGAAAAGAGTTTTCTGAAACACTTGCAAGCTGAAATAAAATATTACTGTAAGTTTGTTTTTAAAAGTTCTTATTTTGCAGGTTTCTTATCTAATTATGTTTGTGGGTCACAAATAAATTTTTACCGTACCCCAAGCATTAAACTTCACTGAGAAAAATGTCACTTTTTTATTTTTTCCAGAAACGAGAAGGAATCCTCCAGTCTCGACAAATCCAAGAGGAAATAACTGGTAACACTGAGTATGTCAACACCGCTTTTGCCAGTAGTTCAGTAATTGAACACAGATGCGTCTCAGAAATTCAAACATTTGCTGATATTTAGATTTCGGTATTGGGGTTCCAGGGAAGATGGTGCATCAGCCAGTGACTGTATTTTAGCCTTTTCAAGAGTTGCAAACAATACATCTAAAAATAAAAAGGGGTGAGGAAATACAGAGCTGGGGAACTACAAGCAGGAGACCAGGATAAAAGAGTGAAGATAGACAAAATTTTATATTTATCTACTATTAATTTATTTCTGTATTTATTATATTTCATATTACTTTATTCAAAAGTCCTTCAAACAAATGAGAAACATGTATCCCGTTCTTTTGTGTTGGTATTTATTTGATAAAGCCTTCTTCACTCAGGCAAGGTGTGTTGATTTGGTTGATAGTAGGAAATCTGAGATCTGGCCTCCAGTGAGACTTCAGTGAAGCCAGGAGATATTATACTGATGGACTCCAGTGTAATCCAGATTGTCAGTTCAAGTAACTTGAAGGTTTTCTTAATTCCCTGGATCTACTCCAGTTTTTAGCAGGCTGTAGATCTGGCCACATATTCTGTTTTCATTTGCAGCACAATGTCTGCGAGTGAATTTATATATAACTGTGTTTTGTTCTTGTTTGTTTGTTTGTTTTCATAGGGCCTTGTCAGGAAGGCATGGTAAGTTCATTTGATTATTATATTTTTCTTGAGGCAGATAAAGTATACATTAGCTCTGCAATGGGTGGTCACTTTGATCAGGGAGATCGAGGATTTCAAGTTGCCCTGGCAAATATATAAGTTTATGTACCGCAGGCTATTGTGGCAGTTAACAAAGGGAAAAAAGCATTAAAATCAGTCTGACCCTTCGTTGCTTTTCTGCACATGTTAATTTGCAGGTGCTTTGTGGTTTAACCTGCAGAACATTACTGTAATATATTAATAGTCATAAGTTCCCAGCATAATATTAAATGATGTCTTATCATAAGCCAGCTGGTGAACTTGTTGGCATTCTTGCGTACATTACCCACTTACACTTCAGTAACTTTGAGTCATTATTCAGCAGGCCTAAACACCATGCAAGTTCTTGTGCTTAGTATGTCTTACTGCTAGTATTGAGACTGGCCAAATCCTGGCCAACAGAAAACACTCATCTGAGGAGCTTAGGTGGAATCTCACCAAGAATTTGGCGTTTGCTTCTTGTATTATTTCAATGACTGCCTTACAGCCAATTTAAAAGGCTACATGCATGACCTCTTTTCCCTGTGATATCCCTGAGCAGTCTTACATTATATAAAGTCTGCCTTTTACAAATGCCTTTGGATCTACTCTAGCATTTTTTTATTGAGGAATATGAATGTAGCTTTTTGTGGAGTCGTTTGCTGTCATTCAGGTGATTGTCGAAATGGAAATTGCTCAGAAAAGGCTCTGGTGCCTTTTTATATGTATTTTTTTCTGTTTTCTTCAGAAGGTGACTACAGTAGCACTCCAGTCATGCTACCCTAGGTTGCATGTCCTGCTGATAATGTCCTAAATTGCATATCAGAATGACCCGAAACCATCTATATAAAGGATTGTGTTGCCGCTGTGTAATCATAAGCTTGCTTGAGGCGGTTAATAATATAGCGCACCACAATGCACTCAGTGGCCCATGGGGAAAATCCTCTGTAGATGTAGTGACTCTCGATGTAAACTTAGGTTTTACTGCATGAAATGGTTTGGTTACTTAGCTCCTGGTATCTGTCTGTTTAAGGTTTTATGCATAAAGATACCATTCTTTGTTCATTTTTGAGAAACAGAGTTATTAGATAATCCAAATCCTGCTTGAAAATGATGCCTTTTGTAATTAATAGACAATAAGTTACTAGCAGCTTGTAGCAAGAGTGGTATGCAAAATACATGCTACTTGGAATATGAAGAGACTGTATTGAAACCTTTTGCTGACTGTGTTGTCTTAAATGAGTATATGCCTCAGTAAGTGTTTATTCTGCATTTAAATGACTGCTGCTCAGTATATTAACATCTCTGAATGTTTTTCAGAAAGAGATGCATTTGATACCTTATTTGACCATGCTCCAGACAAGCTCAATGTAGTGAAAAAGGTTGGAAGGTTTTTATTTTTAAAATACATAATGTGTGCATGTGCATGCTCGTGTGTATCCATACATATGTAGTGAGCGTCTATGTATATAATATATAATTGATATAGTTTGTATACATTAAATACGATTAAGCTTTCTGCTTAAACAAATATACAAATTCATTATTATAATGTTAATTTTTATTCATATTTAGCAGCATGAACTTAACTTTGGAACACAGAACAACATGTAGTTATCAAAGCTGCCATCAAAAAGAAGTTCTCACAAAGTGTATGTTGAGTAGAACCCAACTGGTAGATTGAGTGTACTGATGCCAAAGAGATATCCAGTTTACAGCTGCCAGGGGTTTGACCTAGAGTATTTTGGCTGCTGTCAGATTTGAATGGAGTCCAGTTACCCACTTCTCTATAGTCTGCTGCAAGTTTTTTTTAAGAATTATTATGTTTTAACAATGTGTTTTATTTATATACATCGTGTTCATTTTATTTCTGTTCTTCATTCTGGGAAAAAAAAAGGTGTTTTAATGTCACATTTCAGTTTTAAAATTTAAATTGTGTTGCAGTCTCTTCAGTCATGCAGATTCTCTTCTGAGTGGAGTTCATACTGCATGCGTTGAACTACTGTCTTACTAAATAGGCCTTCACTACACTGTTTTCATGTTTCAGACTCTCATCACCTTTGTGAACAAGCATCTGAATAAATTGAATTTGGAGGTCACTGAACTGGAGACCCAGGTAGGGTTTTACAGCCTTTCTTAAAGGAGAGGGATAGTTGCACTATGTTATGCACTGTGCTCCCTGCTTTATCCAGAAATTTCATGGAACTATTATTGATTGAGCTCTAAGATGTTATTTCAGCGGGAAGCCCTTCAATTCTGAATATGTTTGTATGAAGAAGATCCTCACCAATTAAGCAGAGAAATCATAAGGGCAGCTGAATTTCTCTAAACCAGTTTTGTACTTTCATTAGCAGAAAAATTGATTAACAGATGCTACCTCTTGGACGCTGCCAAATGCTGTAAGCAGAATCTGTGCTTGTTTTGGTCAGGAAAGAACTCTCTCTGCTCCGCTTGATCCAACGTCAAGCTGAACAGTTGTTTCCGGCCTACCTTTACACAAGCACGTAATCGCATGGGATTGCAATGATTCTGTTCAGTGAGATACGTTCTTGAGAGTAAGGCTACTCGAGTGTATAGGCAGCTGTACAGTCGGGCTGCGGGCTTGATTGCACCACAGAAATTATGTGGTAGATGATCTTCTTTCTTGTTTTCAGCTGCTAAATTGGCTGGACAGAAACTAAAAGCAAAGCTTAATCCTTCTGTATTAATACCTCCCCGTGTGAACAATTGCAGCAGTTATCATAAGAAAATTACAAGGTCAGGCAGGAAGGATGGTATCCCCACTATCAAAAAAAAACCCAGGTGTCTTCAGGACAGACTTTATTTTATGTCTTATCTATCAATCAGATAGAGATTTTTCAAAGGTAAAATTAAGATTTAGATGGAGATTAATGTGTAAGGGCTTTCAGAAGGGTGTTCCCTATGTCTGCTTGTTGCATCATTTACTTTTGGAAAAAGCGTATTATTCAAATGTGCCTAGAAATCCCTTAAGCATTTATCCAAAACAGTATTCCCTAAGATGAGAGATTGTATATCTGCCAGCTGAAAGAAAATTATCTGCCTCAGGAAGGTGGTGGGTTGCTTAAGATAACTTGCTTTGATTGTGAGGATATCTCAGTGTTCTAATAGACCTGATGCCACAAGGGTAGGAGTAAGAGGCCTTTAACAAAATCTTATGGATGTTGCTATTTTTTTTAGATATAAATGAACATATAGCAGTTAGATACCTTCCATCTGTAATTGCATACACTTAAAATTAGATTGACTCAAACTTGCAGAACATGGACAAAATATTTCTTTGTTCCCTTATTTCCTCCAATATACTGTATTTCAGTGCAGACATGAGATTGCACCTTCATTTGTTTTTCTCTGTTCAGGGACTGCACGCCATTTGAGAGCTTGAAAGATGGCTGTTCTGATTCCCCAAAACTAGTAGAATAGAAAGCAAAAGCATAGATCAAAGCCACTGACCACCTCTCTTTCCAGGAACTTTATTCCACATGTATATTTTAGCATTAGGTCGGTTTTGGGGAAGACATAACAGAACACACTAACTAAAAAAAAAGGAATCAAAGAAGTGAGATGAGATCTTTTAGTTGCAATTTAAAATATTTGTATTAGTAGTTTGTTGACAGTTCTACATTAGACAATATATATCTTGTTCGTTAAGCAAAGCAATGAGTTATTCTTCAGAAAATGTACCGAGAAATGTCTTTATTACAGTTTGCAGATGGTGTGTACTTAGTACTGCTAATGGGGCTCCTAGAAGGCTATTTTGTTCCTCTGCACAGCTTTTTCTTGACTCCTGATAGTTTTGAACAGAAGGTAATTACATTTCATTTTTCTTTTAAAAACAAATAAACATAAAACATGTCTAGTAGTACAAAGATGACACAAACTTTTCCGCATAAGCTTGATGTAAATAGCTGAAATCAAGAGATGACTGTACTGGTAACCACTTTCAAGCATTTTTAAGATCTCAGTATTAATGCTTATCTGGAATAAAAGGGAAAATTACATTAATGATGGGGTGTTTAGTAAGTAGTAACTGATTTTGGCAGCCGTTGTGTGATGCTGTCATTGAACTAGACTTACTGTTAATTAAGTGTATACAGAATTATACACATCTGTGGATGATAGATTTGATTTTTTGTGTCCAAAATCCAAGAATTTAATATTTGAAAGGTTTCATGTTTTTTTGAAGCATAAAGTCATATATATACTATATATAATTTTAAGACCAACCATTACCCCAGTGTCTGTTGCTATCCAGACAATTTAGCTGTCTATTCAAGACAATTTTTAAACTTGTGGGAGGTGGGCTATTCTTACTTGTAAGTAATTTTTCTCTGGGTAATTTTAGTTCATATGTTATCTTTCAATTAATTTTATATTTCTGAAACCACCATTACCACCCAGAAAAAAGAAACCAATGGATTGTTTGTATTCCATTGACCAGATCTTCCATTGATATATGGAGCCCTGACTATTTTTTCCTTCCAAGCATCTAGGTCTGCAGCTTTAAATACATCTTGTTTTGACCATTTATACTATACTGTATATAGTTCACAATAATAACTACCTTTATTATATTACTAGGTCCTCAATGTATCCTTCGCGTTTGAGCTAATGCAAGACGGTGGATTGGAAAAACCAAAGCCAAGACCAGAAGGTATCTATTCTACTTTTTTGTACCTCCTTAAAAATTTGCATTGGATCCAGGTCTTATCTCATAGAATTATGGTATAGATAAACAAAGGTTAAAACGTTAATCCAAGAGAGAAAGGCAAGATACATTTTGAAGTACTCGTGTAACTCTGTATTTTAAATGGCTGATCGATATGCTTTTTCAAATGTTGCAAGGCTTCCTTTCTTGATTGGCTAGGGTAAGATTTGCATGACCAAACATATGCAGTAATACTTAGATATTCAGTGAAAGAAAAATACAATTGTGAATGGATATGCATTGCTCCATTTTCTCCCATCCCACATCTCTATACTAAAACTCAAGTATTCCAGTTTAAAGTACAAGATTTTCACAACAGAGGTGGATGTTGTGGAAGAAGAATTTTGAATATTCGTGTAACTGTTTTTGAATGCAGGACCTAATAATGTGTATTTAAATTAGATTAATAGCTGTACACTGAAAGTAACGTGTCTTCAGGGAAGATGAAGGTTTTGCTGCTGATTTTAGCAGGACCAGGATTCTACTCCTCGCTCATATCAATACAGAGTTTAAATCCAGCTCTTCAAGCTGGATATAGGGCCCTTGATTCACCATGTTATAGAGTACTCTTGTGGTTCTCTCCCATGAGAAGTTACCCTTTCTTACCATGCAGGAGCTGGGCATGCAGCTTCTGCTCCACTCTTCCCAACAGGGGTAGTAGCTGGGCTTCTGCTGGTTACCTACCATAATAATCAATATATCTGTGTTTTCAAGACCCATTACAGATTCACATTCTATAGTGCACACAGTCTTCTCCTGCCGTAATGTTGGATTGTCATTCCCTGAGGAGCTGATATAAGCTAATGATCAGAGTTTTCCTTCTAATAGTAAGGACTCTCTGGAGATTCAGGCACACATCACTGGATCAAGTTCTACTCCATTCTGTTAATTTTACATCCCTCCCAACTTCCAGTCCGTAACAGCAGCAGACATACGCAGACACACAAAAAATATGTTTTAGGATTGAGCCTGTGCTGCCTATGCATTTAATCTGGACTTACCCAGCCTACTTTTTCACTTCTTTTGATTGTTTGAATTCTCATCCACAATCATGCTTAACTAAACCAATGGTGACTGTATCACAAACTTTTATGTTTGAAATAGTCAAAGAGAGAAGGGGAAAACAGTGAAATCTAGGGATCCAAGTAAAACAGAGAGTATCTGTGATCCCTTACTCCCCATGGAGGTTTAAAATTCTTATGGCATTAAATTTTTCAGGTATTTATTGCTCTAGGGGACAGCTAATTTTTCCAGTATAAATCAAGCCATAAGGATATTTCAGCATATATAAGACATTTCTTGTGCAATTATTGAAATGCTTAATATGAAACTTCCTGCCCAATGTGAATGGAAAAACACATCTGTTTTATGTGTTGTTACATTGGGCACAATGCCCGTACTTAAAATTTCCAGTGAGCAAACGAGTATTGAAAAGAATCTTACCCTAAATGTGTATACTAAATACTCTTTAAATTCCTACACTGTTTCTTTGAGGTTCTTGAGGAAAAAATATGCTGAAAAGTGCTTTAGAATATGAAAAACATGTTTAGTGGAAAAAAGAATGCAGTTAAATAAATGAGTATGAAAACCAATGATTTTTATGGGGTCAACAGTTTATTTGGGTTATTTGCAATATAATTGAAAAGGTATTAAAAAGCTTTCCATGACCCTTTACTTCTAAAATGACCGGAACATTAATCTACTGAGTCTATAACAAATTCATTTGCAGTTTCAGATTTTTCAGATTACTTCTTGAAATGTGTACATCAAATCCAAACTCTAGTTTCTCTTTTTGTAAATTGCAAGCCATAAAATGTTGTACATGTTGGTCAAACACATGTAGTGATGGAAATAACTCATCTTTCCCTAGTAGGCTGCTTCTCTTTAGTTTGGACCTTTCTGTGGAGTTCTGCTGTGGTGGTGGAGTCTTCTGGCAACTTTGCAAAGCCCTGGCAAAGTTATCTCTTTATTCATCTGAAATTCTGTATTAGGAAAGAAAGGTGTTATGCAGCTTGCTGCTGGCCTGAAAGAGGAAACTTCCTGAGTTATACGTAAATAGTATTGCAGAGTGTAACATGATGTTGTGGGAGTAATGTGCTGTTCTTGTAGCTTTTGGCATTTTCTCTTCATTTTATACCAAGCATTTTTGATCTGATCTATTAAGAGCCACAAACCCATGTGACCATGATTTCATGACCATGCATAGGCTCAGCATAAAATCAAGGTTTGAGTGTTTTCACTCTTTGTCTGTGGATGTCAGTTGCCATGTAGCTAATATCTTTAGCCCTTCAAAGTTTGTGTACTCTGGGACACCGCACGTAGGTTTGATTAGATTCGGTCTTCAAAGTATAACCCCTTCACAATCTATGAGAAACATCAGTGTAGATCAATACAATGGCATAACTATCTGATGATTACATACACAATTTACTAGGCTTACTTGGAGGTTTTGAAGATAATGGGAGTATGCATACCATCTGCTTTATCCCTTCATGGCCAATTCCAAGAACTAAAGTTGGGAGATTGAGTTCCTATACAATCGGCAGAAAGAGATAGGACAATTCTAATTCTATTCTATTCCATTCTATTCTCTTCTGTTATTTCTTACGGCAATTCTAAGTCCCTATTTGAGACTGAATATTCCTACTAGCGTAGACTGCAGCAGTAGTACTTGTCAGTTTGTTTTATAGATTTCTTGTGAAATATTACTGACTTTCTCAACAACTTCTCTTGGAAACAGCAGGTATTCATTAGCTTTTTCTTTCATATAAATCCTTCACTTCAGATTTTGAGTTTCTAAGGACTGATTCAGCCATGTACATCAGCTAATTCAAAGCATTTTCAGAAGTGTCTTTGAGGGGCACTTGTATACCTGGTTTCTTTGGATTCTTTAGAAAATTAAAACTTGCCTCTAGCTACCTTGCTGAAATTAGGCCTAATCAAGGATGTTGCAGCCCAGAATGGGACAAGTCCTGCAATTCTTACATAAGGGAGGAGTTCCATTGGTTCCAGCCTGATGATTTTTTTTAAATCATTAGTTTTCAGCCACAACTGACTGAAGATTCAGTTGTATAAATATACGTAATCCTAGGCAAAATTTGTCTTGTCGGCATCAGAGCCTTGGCTGCATTTCTACATCAGCACCATTAGCCATTTGTATCCCTAACTAAAAGTGGTTGAAATAACAAATTTTGAGTTGCCAGTTTAAAAAACATGTTTTATTTATATTTCTACTCTTTCTTACTATCTTTGTGATTTGAATGTTCATGGATATGGATCAGACCAAGGCAGGGAGTAAAGAATAGGCACTTTTTCTGAAAATATTTTGAGCTAATGAAGTTGCTAATGTATTTTTTCCTTTGTCTTTTTTTCCTAGATATTGTAAATTGTGACTTGAAGTCTACACTGAGAGTACTGTACAATTTGTTTACCAAATACAGGAATGTGGAGTGAAGAATTAATTTGGGACGTCAAGGAGTGTTAACAAAGAAGGCATCATAACTAGCGTATTTTTCATTGTTATTCCTCTGCATCTTTATCCTGAAAGGAACTAAACCATTCATCTGAAGAATTTTTAATTGATTATTCTTGCACTACTATTTTCATAGTAGATTTTAAACTAACATAAATTATGAAGAAAAAGTTTTGGAGGAAGGTATTTGGGTATATTCTGGGAGAACTGATGTCTCAATTATGACTGTCTTCACTGTTTTATAGTAGGTGAAGCAAGAATGAAAAAAAAGATCTAGTAACTTTAATTCAAATCAGTCTTTGAAGCCAATCATAGGAAGATTCAGCACTGAGTATCTATTTTAATATTTTTTACATATATTTTCTAATGTGGAGATTTTCTATCCATGATAAGATGGTTGCATTCTAATTATGAAAAATATGCATGGGGAGAAACAGCTAAATACTTTTGTTCACAGATGAAAAGAAGATACTTTCTCAAGCATTTAACCTGTTAATTTATATTTCCAGTGCTGTTAGGCTTGAATTTTATGGGTACAAACTGAAGTGGCTACTCATTCCTTCAGGCTTATTATAAGGTGATATTCTGCTGTAAATAAGTGTTAGAGCATTCCGCATAAGCACACTTTACAACTTGTCACTTGGTTTTGTTCAAGGAGGAGTTCTTTTTTGCAAAGTACACATTTCAGAGAAATGCACCTGTATAACATAGTTTCCCTATAATATTTGTATTATTACGTAGTATTAGAAAGTAAAAGAATGGCTTGTTTTTCTTCTAGTAGTTTAAACACAGGATTACCAGGTTGCAAGTATAGATTTATTGCTAAATAGCATTTAGAATCTCTCCCTTTGGTTGACTTTATGATGAATGTATTTTGCTGCATGATGTCCAACAGAAAAAAATAAGATTTATTTTCCAGAAACATTCCTGTAGCCTTTCAGATACAAAAGCACTGCTTTTAGGTCAAAACTGCTCCCATCTGCAAAGACTCCATTACAGGGTAAGGTTCTTTGGTCATTTTACGTGGCTATAAAGAGTACTTTTTTTTTCTAATCATAACCAAGTATAAGCTATTACCTGTTTGGTTTTAGCTTTAACAAAGACAAAAAAGATAAATGGGAGTTGATTCTTCCCTTGGACTTGATGTCAAGCACCAGCTAAGTTTCCATAAAGAAGCTGATAGAGACTGCCTGAAACGAGTGTTAGTCATCAAAAACTGCCCTAGCATAAGTTGAAGAGTAAATTAATAATTTTCTAGAAGTCTTGATGTTAGATACCTTTCTAAAAGAAGCGTTCCAATGCAACCACAGATTCTTGGGATCCTGGGTTACACAGTAAGGAAAAAAATCCTTAGGCAGACATTACTGGATGACTGTTTAGAAATCTTTGGACTGCTTAGTGCAGGAAGGAGACTTGTTAATAGTCATCCAATTATGGCAGAACTGGTATAGGTGAAAGGGAATGCAATCTGTCAGCTCTTGAGTCTGTTCATCTGAAGAAATGAGTGCTGGCAAGAACAGTCAGTAACAGCTATATGTTACTTAGTGTATAAAGCATTACATATTTTTCAACTTTCCAAGGCTTTTTTTTTTAATATAGAGTTTTCCAGTGCAACATTAGCATAAAGGGAAGACAAGCAGTTCTGTCTTTGATGAACACTAACTGATGTTTAATGACAAGATGATACTGACTTCTGCTGGGGGAGAAGCGGGGCACAGAAATTATTATTCTGAGAAGTAAATATCAACTTTTGCAAAGGCAAGTCAGTATTTAATTCAAAGGACAATACCTGGATGTTCTCTGAACTCAGAAATTGTTATCTGAGTATTATCAGCATTCTAAATATCTTTATTAAAATATTTTTGTACCTCTATATTTTTAACTGAGTTTCTGAAATTAGAGGTGCCGAAAGTAACAATTATTTGCCTTTAACACAGGTAAATAACTGGACGTTTTGACCTCAGTGAAAGGGAACATGTTTTCATTGTATCTTTAATATTTGAGAAGCTAAATTATAGGAACTAACAAAGCATTTTTTGAGCAAACTGAGACAGAACTTATATACGTATCAGCAGCAATTTCAGCTTATTTTAATGTTTCACATGTTAAGGTTTTCATCTGCACACCTAAATTGAAGTAACTGTAATTGTTAATTAAAAAATGTGTGATGGTTTTTCTGCAGATCATGCTCAGCTGAAATACTCTTTTACATCTCAGCAATGCCAAAACGTTTTGATTGTCCTCATTTTCAGGAGTGCACTTTCTTTAAAGAGGAGATTTGTATATGTAAAGGAGAAAGGTCAGGAACAGTGAAAGTGGTTTTTGTCTGGACTTGAAAATAAGTATTCCTCTGCTATATTGGTGTAACATTATTGGAGATTTTGAAGTCTGTCAGGCTCCATTTTCCATCCTTAAAAAACATGAAACTGAGATAGAATGGTGAAATCCTCATGCTGAAATGCAACTATGCAAAACTGTAGAAACGTTTAAACAATATCCAACCTTTACACAATTGTCTATCCTATGGTAAGAATTCATGTAAATTAAAATCTGCTATATAAACAAGAGTATCCTATGTAAATACAGACCCATGTGATAGTTTTAACACATTCACACAAAACAGTATATGCTGCCATGTAGGAGTGGGTCACTGCTTATATTTTTGACAGTGTAGATTTAAATAGCTATCAGATAACTATGAAATCTAATATACAGATTATATCTAATATTTATTGCTTTGATATAGAATATTATAGAAATATATAATACTACTGTAGACAGTTTGCTCTTCAGCAATCAGTGTAGGCCAGCACCTTCTTCCTTCAGGGAAATGAAATGTTAAGTTAGCTGGGCCAAATTCTGCTGACACCTATGATGCTTTTGTTCTCGATACACAGCAGTGTATATTGATGTGCAGCTGAATGCAGAATTTTCTTTACTGTTTATATTAAGGTAGAAGTTGTTTAAGTTTTAAGTCAATCCTGGTTTTATTTATAATTACTTCAAATTATTAAATAGATCCAAATCAATGGATTTAGCCCATGTAAGATACGAACAGTCACCTGGAGAGGCCGGTTTCTCTGCTGGTCCCAGAGGGAGCCTCTGGTCTTGAGGCTGCTATCTCAGCGCTTTGGCTAAGTTTCTAAAACCAAGTGCTATGAATCCAAGCCACTGCCTTAAGACCTCATGGTGATATTTGGATCTCATCCACCAGGCCAATGTGCTTGTCTGTTATGCTCTGTCACATGAAGGCCCACAGGTAGCTGAGTCCACCAAAACCTCACAGATTATTAGCCTGCCTTGAGTAACAATCAGACAGTAAATGTTTCTGCTGCTGGAGCATTATGAAACTGCCAAAAGAACAGTGTTTTCTGTGCTTCTCTGACTTCCAGTCCATCCCTTGCATCCAGCAATATGGTATCCAGATTTGTTTTATGGTTGGAGATAGGCATCCTTTCCCTGTTAATGGATCCTGGCATGCTCTGTCAGCACAAAACTGTTACTTTTTTCAAAGAGGAGCTACAGATTTTTAGTAGTATGTCAAAAAGATGTTGCCACAGTAATTATCTAAAATACCGATATCTTGAGGTCAGCTCCTTTCAGATTTCTTTTCCAGCTGACTGGCATTTAGTTGCCATCAAAACAGCCCCTAGAAAAAAGAGATTGAAGGAACCTTTGCATAATTTTACCCGAGAGACACGCATAAATCCAGAATTGGATTGCTCTATATTTCCCATAGAGTACAGACACACCAAGTTTCTTATTAAATGAGCTGACTGCAGAATATTTAGTTCTTTATATTTCTTAGACAGTAGATGCCTTGCTGTCATAGGCGGGCAGCAGCCCTTGCAGCTACATAGTTCAGGAATTCAAGCGGGCCAGTGGGTGCTGGATAAGATCCTAATGTACGTCAATTGACTGTGGACTGAGTTGCTGATGGGCGTATCTCCGTGTAAACCAGTGGCATTAAATCAACAGAGCATTTGGTCCTTTCTGTTTTACAGAGGGTTACAGTACTTGGGAAGGGTTTACGTTCAGGCAGACTGTATTGATTGAGGTAAACACTGCTTTGTTGACTCTGGTTCATACTTATTTTCTTAAAGTGCATTTTTAAATTAATGTCTCAGATTAATTTAGCAGACACCTTACTGTGAGCCACAGTGTTGTAAAGCAGAATGGCTTTTAAAAGTAATAGGTTTTATTTCATTAAAAAAAGATATATATTATATTTACTTTACTAGTTACTAGCTTTAGGTCTAGTTCTTGTTATTCCTGTCTTCTTATCAAAACAGCCTTCATGAATGGCCTGTATGTGCTAAGCACCCAAAGAGAGAACAGTGCCTTGAAGATCTCTTAAAAGATTTTCCACAGTGTTACCTAACAGATTTTTGTCATTTTACGATTAAAAATTAGTGTGAGTTTTCTCTTTACAGTTGAAGTACAATTAAAGGCTGAAGAAATTCTTTGTAGAAAGTTATAATTAAAATAAGATATTTTGTTTTGATGTATCACATGAAAAATTGAGATAGCAGCACCAAAATTCCAAAATTATGCATACCTCAGCATCCACTTGGAAAATCCTCAGATTTTCCAAAGAGTTTTTGCATCATTTAACACTTACTAGGGCTAACTTTATGTATTTTGGCAATATTTTCAGTGTGATTGTTTCTTTTTGCAATAATGAGATTTTCTTTTCTAGCGGTTTAATACTACATACTCTGCAGCAACGTTAGTGTCATTGAAATATTTGGTTTTCAATTTCTATATAGAACTAATTGAGAAAAAAGAATATTTGCAAAATCTGCTTCTTAATGTGTGTATCTGAAAATAATGGTTAGTTTCAATTAAGCTGCATGGCCTTCAACTGCAGAGTTAGTAGCTTTCACAGAACATATTTTATGTACTCTAAGTAAGAGACACTCTATTGCTGACTTTTTCCTGTGCTTTTTCTGAAACCTTTGTTGTGATCCACAATAAAATTTGCACCTGAAAATCAACACTGTATGTTGTTGTTGGGTCAAAGTATGATATATATGGCAAAATATTTGGAAGGCTGTATGGTTTCTGTTCTTGGAGCTTCCAGACCTCTCTGTGCATTTAGCCCATTCTCAGTTATGTCTGTGGGTGTGCTCAGTGTTTATTATCATTTTCTGTGGGGGCTGGTGGCAGCTGAAAGTGGGTTGGCAGAAACAGTCGTGTTAAACATATGCTTGAAATGATTAACAGCAGCAGGTCAGGAAAATGCTGTGTTTGACTCAAAATAGCAAAGTATACCTTTGCTTCCATATTACTACGCTGAACACTTCAGTGGTGATATTGCAGCTGGGTAGAATGCAATTTTCTGCAGGGTAATTTTGTTAATTTGAAATTTAACAAAATGTTAGTGAAATGTTAAAATGATTGAAATGAAACTGTCCATTTCAGAAAATAACTGCATTTGGGAAGATTTTGAGATGTATTTTTTTTATAGACTTATTTTTGTTGTGACCTTTTAATACAGGGGCTTCGATGCAGAACTTGAAACCAGTCAAAAATATAGGCATCTAAAGTGCTACAGATCGACATTTTTAGCCACTGAATTACTGGAATGAATCCATAAGCAGGTGTTCGATCTTTAGGTCTGCTTGTAAAGCTGAAACCACCAAGTAGAGCTGCCTAATCAACAGCAAACACTAAGGACAGGGTGAGTTTTAATGCCATTCTTCAATCCTAGCCTATTACTCAGGGCTGGAAAGAAGTCTCTGTCTGCTTAGGATCCACGATCTTAAGCCCCACCGTATGCACTTATGGATTTTGTCCTGAATTTTACAGATTTTTGTCCTGAAGAGCAAGTAGACCTGCTCTTCTTCAAACTTTGCGGTACAACAAAAAGGTCATGGTCTTGCTACCTCAATTTCTTCATTGCTATTCACTCTGAAAGTAAAAGATCTGGGTTTAATAACCTTCTGCACCTGTGGGAGTTATTTTTCCTCCTTCTTAGAAGAGTGCTGTAACCTGCAATATGAATTTAAAGTGATACACTTTTTTTAGTGGTGTTGGAGGGGCACTGTCAACTCATAAACTGAAGTTGCAGCTTTGTGCATAAAGCAATTCCACATTAACTGACGGAGGGAGAAAGAAAACAGAAGAGGGAGCATAACTGCTGGTTAGGTTGTTGGAAAAGTGGAAGAGGATTTAGGGGAAGAACCTGTCTTCTGGGCCTCCTGTAAGTCCTGCTTCTTTATTTTAGTCAATCAAAGGGTGCTAAAATACCAAAATACATTTGGAAGAGGAACCAGGACTAGCATAATCTCCATTTCAATGCAAAGTTCCTGCTTGAGCTTTGGTCACTCTCACTCCTCTTCTGCAGGACTCTTGTCAAAACAGCCCCCACAGAAGGTATTCCTATCCCACACAGCCTGCAGCCTGAGTTAGGTTTGCATTTCCTCAGGCAAAGCAGATAATAGTTTCATCACCCGTGTCCTGTCTGTTCTCTAGCCGTTAGGTGAGCTTACATGGGAAGGTGAGCACCACATCATCTACAGGCTGTGTTTTAGGAAAATGACAGACACAACTGCATTTTGTCTGTAAAGCCAGTTTTACTTTCTTTAGCCATCTCCAAGCACAAGTACTGGATTGCGTGCTACATCTCATTTTTGGATCCCAGCCAGGTTAAAACTAGAACTACTCAGTCCAGTTGAGACTGGGTCAGCTTCAAATATGTGCAGGCATAAAATGCTAGGGATTTTTCAATTTAAAATCAAGGGTGAAATTTAGATGGCTTCAGGGGGTGGTGTTGCTTAAACAGATTTTCCAAGATTGCAATCTTGGTGCCTATATTCTGCATGAAGAGCAGAAAACCTGCCTGGGGCCATGCCCCTCACATGGGCTAGGGACAGAAAACCGGAAAAGCGTCTTGGGCTTCTCTTCTGAGATCTCCATGTTGTGGCAGACTGCACAGACTGTTTCCTGTTTGGCTCAGTTTAATTTTATTGGAAATAAGCCTGAAAACATGCTTTAACTATTCCTCCCTCTCCTGGATGTTTGCACTGTTCCAGTTAGGTGAAAATTAATACTAAACTAGCATGTTGAGGCTCCGAAGTCTTCAGCCGTGACTAATCAGCCCCATCCACTGCTAAGGGCTTTTGGTGCTGGGAGGAATGAACGGTGCTGACTGTAGTCATGTTAGTCATGTCTCTGAATGATTAGTCCATTGGATCACATGCCAAATTTATAACTGTTATATTAGATGAACAGATGAGGTCTATTAAATTACATGCAGGGGGGCGGGGAGAAATCGCTGTGACCAGAACTTTCTGGTTTTTCTTTTTTTTTAATGTAATTTTCCTTTCTTTTTTTTTTTTTTTTGTTTGTTTTTTTTTTGAGGGTTTTTTTTGGGAGGGGTTGGCAATACTTAGGTAAGAGGGGAATATATATATTCCTGTGTGCAGTCTGAAACTTGCAAGATGGTGAGGACTGTAGCCTCAATTCAGCAAAATACTGAATTCACTTTAAAAAAGTGAGAAAAGTCCTTGTGGTTTCTTTGAGTCTGTTTTACCTAAAAATGGATAAATATTCGTATCACCGTGGGAAGCCTCAGTCACATTTACACTGAGGCCTGCGTTTTATTGTCTTCGCATCCTAGGACAATCCTATATAATTACACCTACAAAGCCATTACTTTTAAGGCCTGCTTTCCTCAAAGGATCCCTTATAGCTGCTTTGTAAATTAGCTCATAAAAGATACATGCTTCTTGTCCACTCTCGTATTCATTAAGAGTTTCACCTGCATGAGGGCTGAAAAACCAGGATAATTTATGTCTTCTCTTGTGAGGCCCTTAGAGATCAGATAACTAAATCAACTGCAGAGTGGCAGAATGCTGCTGTCTGCTTGCAACCTTGGCACTATGTTTTAGGCAGATATAACTCAAGTGTGCTTATTGTTGC
>JAAGAY010006299.1:0-12812 GCA_011801015.1 Ardeotis arabs | reverse complement strand
GCCCACGTAACAAGCAGTACACATGTCCTGCCAGACTGCTTAGGAAGACAAAAGCTCTCAGCTACGAAACACTGGGAAACAGATTTTGGCGACATGTCAAAATCAATTGAAGCAACTCTGTCTCCTTATTTTCAGATGTCCCATCCAGTTCCTACTTTCTTCAAATTTGATTTAAATCTATTTGAAACTGAAAACAGAAGTCAGTCAGTTTCTTCTTTCTGATGTACAAATAGAAATGGCAGGAAAGAGGACGAGATCAGTTCTAAAGTCTTCCTCTGATCATTTAGGCAGTCATTAAGCTTGCTAGCCACACATAACGTAATTAATTCAGTTCTAAATGCAAAATAGTTTTTCCAGTTTTTACATATGTAACATTCAATTAGTTGAATTTAAACCAGGTTTCCCCTGGTGCTTTCTGCCAGAGACTCCAGGTAGGGCCATTCTCCCCAGCTGTGGAGTAGAGCACATTTCTTACCTCTTGCCCTGTCCAGACTGGCCCAAGAGCCACCGCATGAACAATTTCTTGTTTAATTTGTTCAAAAGCTTGCTGTTGTTCAGGGCCCCATTTAACATCATTCTTCTTTCGGGTGACTTTATACAGAGGGCTTACAATCATACTATAATTTGGAATATGCATCATCCAGAAACACACAACGCGCAGGAAAGCTTGCGTTTCCTTTTTGTCAGTCGGCGCAGCCGTAGCTGTTATTTTGTTGACTGTATCTATTGGAATCTGACGATGCCCATCTTGCCATTTCATCCCCCAAAAATGTATCTCTCTTGCAGGTCCTTTCACCTTACTTTGTTTTATTGCAAACCCAGCTTTCAGGAGGATTTTAATTATTTTCTCCCCTTTTTGAAAAGCTGCTTCTGCTGTGTTGCCCCATACGATGATGTCATCAATGTACTGCAGGTGCTCTGGAGCTCCACCCTTTTCCAGTGCAGTCTGGATCAATCCATGGCAAATGGTGGGGCTGTGTCTCCACCCCTGAGGCAGTTGATTCCAAGTGTACTGGACCCCCCTCCAAGTGAAAGCAAACTGTGGCCTGCGTTCTGCTGCCAATGGGATTGAGAAAAACGCATTGGCAATATCAATGGTGGCATAGCACTTGGCTGCCTTGGATTCCAGTTCATACTGAAGTTCTAACATATCCAGCATGGCAGCACTCAGTGGTGGTGTTACCTCATTCAGGCCATGATAGTCCACTGTTAACCTCCACTCTCCACTTGATTTTTCTCACTGGCCATATAGGACTGTTAAAAGATGAGCGGGATTTGCTGATCACTCCCTGACTCTCCAGATGACGAATCAGCTTATGGGTGGGGATCAGGGAGTCTTGGTGCGATACTGCCGCCGGTGCACAGTTGTGGTAGCAATTGGCACCTGTTGTTCTTCAACCTTCAGCAGCCCCACAACGGAAGGATCCTCTGACAGACCAGGCAAGGTGGACAACTATATAATTTCCTCCATCTCCAAAGCACCTACACCAAAAGCCTACCGATACCCTTTTGGGTCCTTGAAATACCCCCTTCTGAGGTAAGCTATACCAAGAATGCATGGAGCATCTGGGCCAGTCACTATGGGGTGCTTTTGCCACTCATTCCCTGTCAGGCTCACTTCAGCCTCCAGTACAGAAAGCTGTTGGGATCCTCCTGTCACTCCAGAAATACAAATGGGTTCTGCCCCATTATATTTTGATGGCATCAAGGTACATTATGCACCAGTGTCCACTAGAGCTTTATACTCTTGTGGATCTGACGTGCCAGGCCATCGGATCCACACAGTCCAATAAACTCTGTTGTCCCTCTCCTCCACCTGGCTGGAGGCAGGGCCTCTCTAATCCTGGCCACAGTATTCATTGTTCATTTATTTTAAATATGCATGAGAGGTCCATTCAGGAGGGTCAGAACTAAAGCTATTCCTTCTACTCTGCCTGTTGGAGACTGGTGCAGCAATTTTCCGGGGAGAACTTCTGTTTGCAATGGTTTTTCCATGCAACTCACGTACCCGTGCCTCTAGGGCAGAGGCAGGCTTCCCATCCCACTCCCTCATGTCCTCTCCTTGGTCGCGCAAGGTAAACCACAGGGTACCCTGCCGCGTATACCGTCTCTCTTGAGCAGGGAAACGTTTACTCCTAATAGCTGAAATATTGGCCCATACCGGTGGGGAATGGGACATATCTGCTTTGAATTGCTGGAACTCCTGGGACAGTTTCTCCACAGCCGAGACACAGGCCCGTAGGGAGGAAGACAGGCTTTCCTCGTACTGCTGGAGTTGGCCAGCCAGTTCATCCACTGTTTCTTCCTCTCCATCTTTCCAGGTCATAACTGCCAATGAGTTGGCATATGATGATGGTGCACTTTAAACTTCCGCCACATTTGTCGTGTGCACCTGACTTCATCTGGATCCTTAGGTAACTGATCATTGTCCAGATCATCATAAATAATCTCCAGCACAGCTAATTCCCTCAGGTACTGGATGCCCCTCTCCATGGTAGCCCACTTGCCTGGGTGACACATTGCATCCTCCTTGAAAGGATACCTCTCCTTCACACCTGACAGGAGTTGCCTCCAGAGGCTGAGGGCTTGTGTCCCTTTTCTAACTGCTTTGTCAATGCTTGCTTCTCTAGAAATGGATCGCAGCTGCCTAGCTTCTCTGCCCTCTGATTCCAAGCTATTGGCCCCATTATCCCAGCACCGCAGCAGCCAGCTGATAATGTGCTCCCCAGGATGGCGGCTAAAATCTTTTTGCATGTCTCGCAGCTCGCTCAGGGATAGAAATCGGGTGCTTACTGTCTCATTTAGGAGTTCTTCCTCTGAGGAAGAGGAAGGGCCTGCCTGCTGAGTTCTTCCTTGGCATGAAGCAAATAAACCTTCCTCTTCTTCCTCCTGCTCCCTCCTAGAAGAGGCTTCTTCATCCCTCACTAAATGAGCTGACTTCCGCTTCCAAGTCTTCTTATATACAGGGGAAACTGATACTAGCATGAGTTCACCATCTGATTCAGCTGCAATACTCACGATACTGTGAGGAAAGGAGGGAGTTGTTGCACGAATTGTTGCAAAACCTTAGTTTTGGAGTGGCAGTGTATTCTGGAGACAATCTTTCAACTTCTTCTGATCTCAACTGTGTGGAGTCTGAAAGAAGGTACAAATAAAATACATTGTCCAGGAGCTACTTCTTTGGTTTTCAGATAGTGCTTGATAATGTTTGTGGTCTGAAGAGTTGAGCAACCTAATATTGCACCTTAAAGCTTTTCACAGAATCATAGAATAGTTAGGGCTGGAAGGGACCTTCAAAGGTCATCTAGTCCAACCCTCCTGCAAGGAACAGGGACATCTTCAGATCAGATTGCTCGGAGCCTCATCCAACCTGGCCTTAAATGTTTCTAGGGATGGGGCATTTACCACCTCTCTGTTCCAGTGTTCCACCGTCCTCGTTGTCAAAAAATTTTTCCTAGTGTCTAACGTGGATCTGCCTTCCTCTGTTTTAAAAGTTACCCCTTGTCCTGTCACAACAGGCCCTACTCAGGAGTCTCTGAGTCTCTCCTCATCTTTCCTGTAGGCCCCCTTTAGGTAAGGGAAGACTGCTATAAGGTCTCCCCAGAGCCTCCTCTTCTCCAGGCAGAATAGCCCCAACTCTCTCAGCCTTTCCTCATATGAGAGGTGATCCAGCCATCTGATCATCTTTGTGAGCCTCCTCCGGACCCACTCCAACTGGTCCATGTCCTTCTTATGTTGGGGGCTCCAGAAATGGACACAGTACTCCAGGTGGGGTCTCACCAGGGCAGAGTAGAGGGGCAGAATCACCTCCCTCGACCTGCTGGCCACGCTCCTCTTGATGCAGCCCAGGATGCGGTTGGCCTTCTGGGCTGCAAGGGCGCATTGCTGGCTTGTGTTCAGCTTCTCATCTACCAACATTCCTAAGTCCTTCTCCTCAGGGCTGGTCTTGATCCTTTCTCCGCCCAGCCTGTATTTGTGCCTGGGATTGCCACGACCCACATGCAGGACCTTGCATTTGGCCTGGTTGAACTGCATGAGGTTTGCACGGGCCCACCTCTCCAGCCTGTCAAAGTCCCTCTGGATGGCATCCCTTCCTTCCAGCATATCAATGGTACCATACAACTTGGTGTCATTGGTGAACTTGCTGAGGGTGCACTCTATTCCACTGTCCATGTAGCCAACAAAGATATTGAACATGGCTGGGCCCAACACGGGCCCCTGAGGAATGCTTTTGTTATTCAGTTTCCTAAGGCTTTCAATAAAATGTGAAAGAATATTTATATAACTTTTAGTTTTTATAGAATTTTGCATTTGGAAATGTTGTTTTGGCAAGCTGAAGCCTGCTGCGTGATTCCAAGTCTTCTCCTCCCCTGCCCCCCACCGGCCTTGTCTGTGTGTTTGGTGACATTAAACAGGGGTTATGTTATATTTTGCAGTTGCAAGCTATGGATATTTGAGATCAGGTAATCTTTTTTTTTCTTTTCAAACAGTTTTATATGTTGATAGTTACAGTAATTAAAGAAACAGACTCCTTTTATATTATTTTCTTTACCCCTTTCCACCTACTGTTCCTTGTTCCATTGTTTCCCTTAGGACTGTCATGTTTCTCTAGCCCTCTTTTCATGTCCTGTCAAGAAGACACTTGTATGTGTTTTAAAAAAAAATTTTGTCATGTATTTGTCTCAGGCGATAACTTATTGGGCCATAGTCCATTGATTCATTTCACAGCTGAATAAAACCTCAGTTCAGAGTAGTTACTGTTTTATTTTCCTTCCTCTGGTGCCTGGCCAGCTAGAACAGTTGCATAACTGTGACTGTCCCGGTCCAATTGGAGATTGTTTCTTTCCTAAAAGTCCACATGAATTATCAGTTACTCTGCATCCATCCACCCTCTGTTGGTACACAGAAAAATTCTACCATCTCATATGGGAGGAGAATGAGATTCCCTGGAGGAACAGACCACTTCTGGTTTGGTTTTTTTTTTGCTTGGGGAGTTAGAAGGAGAGCTTTCAGGGGCAGGAACCTCTAACTTAGTGAGATTTTTTTGGTGACAGTGTTTAGAGTATAATTGTTAAGAACAGGCTCTTCAGTATTGCTTCTCCAAAGTGAAGTGCACTAACTGAAATAGAGGTTGTGAGATTGAGGTGTTATTTGCTTTATATGTGTCTGCACACAAAGAAAGCTTTAGGGCAATTTTTAGCTCACGGATTTGAAAAAGATGTTGTTCTTTGGAGACCTCATATAAGAAATGTTTGAGACATATCAGAATATGGATAGATAACTTATTTTTTGTGGTAACAGGCTTTCAAGACAATTTGAAAAATTTGGATATTGGAGCTCTTCAAACTGCTCTGACCTAAAAGTCAGCTGGCCAAAAAAGCTCTCTTGGAAAAGCAGAAGTAATCTTTCTGCCAGCAAAAGTTCATTGTTTGTGTCTGTGGTGTGAGTAAAGCCAACACAAATGCTTGTCTTGTTGGCATAACTTGTCTTCATCAGAATTTAGTTTCCAGCACGGCTGAACTGGCTGTATGATACGTGGTTCTCAGCTGTCATTTCTAGCTGGTGTAGTTTTTCTGTCCGAAGTTTATGAAGCAGACAAGCCTGGTAGAGCAGATCTTGAAGACTTCTTCTTTTGTGAGGTTTTGATGTGGAGAAGGAGAGGAGTTCCATAATAGCTCTCAAATACTTGATGTACCCTTATTTTTGTAGAACTAGCAAGAGTAGTAGGGAAGTATTACTGTAGATGGTGTCTCTTTTTTTTTTTCTCTCCAGTCTCTGTTAAACAAGCAAGGAGAGAGGGTATGTTTCCCTGAAACATATTTTCGTCCTCCAGATTCCAGCCCCTGCACAGGAACTGAGACGAGAGTTCATGTATTGTTCCATTCTTCCCTTCTGAGGATTCAGATCACACATGAAAATACTTTTGTGTTTTCTGAATATTTTTGTTCCTGTACACACATTTCATTCCCCAAAATAAATGCCTTCAGAGGTAAACTGTAGCTAGGTTCTTTCCTCTTTTTTTCATTCCAGACTTTCACCAAGGTTCAGATTCAATCTCAATGACAATTTCCCCTAGAGCAGCGTGAGTTATGTGAAATGAGGCTGGTTGGTCAGCTGTGTGACAGCTATGTCTTGTGAGTGCGTGTGTAGTTGCATCTGTTGAGTTTGGAGTCCACAGCTTGCATTTGTCTGACGTTGGTTATTTTACTTCTTAATTTTGTTTCTAGTGTTGTTTTTCTGAAAGAACTAATAGCTATAATGATTTTCTAGGGCACATGTTGAACAACAGAGCCAAGAAAGAGTGTGGTTAGAATTGTGGTTTGATCGTCTAGTTTATATAGAAAAATATCACAATAAGAAAAACTAGTTTAAGTATCTTCTGAAAGTACCTCAGTCACATAACTCCAGATGCTTTTCTGCTTTCTACCCTGAGGAGACATAACTGAATTTCATAAGAAATTTGAATGGTTGTGGATTTTTGAGAGCTGGAAAAGTTAAACAAAAGTTTGTTCTCGGGCTCAAGTACGGCAGAGCTACCGTGCTCCTAATTGATCACTTATATGATTCTAGTATTGGAATGTAGTTCAGATGACTTCAGCATATTATTTGATGCATGTTATTTGTAGAACAAGCTACTGGGAAATTAGCAAATAAAATTTTCTTGTAGTTAATGCAGCACATGGTAGCACAGTAAATAGCTGCATGCTTATTTTATGCTGCAAAAATGAATAAATATACATACTCCTTTTAGCTGCAGAAAAAATACAAATGGGAGGTTTCCAGAAAGTTTTCCAATAAGAGTATGAGAACATAACCATGTTCATTTTCTTTATCTCCAAAAGACTGATACATTCCTGTTGGGAGGTAGGCACAAGGAATGGGGTAGAAAGTTGAGTGGGACTGTCGATAACAGTGCTGTCTTTAAATCAGTTCTAATCAGCTATGAAACTTACAGCTAAGAATCACTTGTGTGCCTTCTCATTTGTAATTACAGTGCCTGACTCGAGAAATCTGCAGGAGCAGATTTTTTGTCACGTGCCCATGGGGGACCCACACTGGAGTAGTCTCTTTCGGAAGGACTGTACCCTGTGGAAAGGACCCATACTGACGCAGTTCTTGAAGAACTGCAGCCGGTGGGAAGGACCCATGTTACAATTGTGAAGGAAGCAATTTGTGAAGGACTATATCCTCTGAGAGGGATTCTGTACTGGAGCAGGGGAAAAGTGAGGAGCAAGAAGAGGCAGAGATGAAGTGTTACAGTCTTACAGCAACCCCCATTGCCCATCCCCGCTATGCTGCTCAGCAGTGGGGAAATAAATGGAAGAGTTAGTAGTGAAAGAACGAAGGATGGGGGAAGGTGTTTTTAATTTTGTTTTTGTTTCTCATCATCCAACTCTATTTTTAATCAGCAGTAAATTAAATTTGTTTTTAAATTTGTCTTTTACAAGTCAAATTTGTTTTGCCTATGATGGTAACTAGTGAGTGATCTCCCTGTCTTTATCTCGACCTGCAAGCTTTTAGTTGTATTTTCTCCCTGTCTTACTGAGGAGGGGAAGTTAGAGAGCAGCTTAGTGGGCACCTGGCAGGCAGCCAAAGTTAACCCCCCACATACAGGTATTATGGATTTTCCAAAATAAGACTGAGGCAAGATCTTTATTCTTGAGAAACTATGAAATTGTGGAGGGACTGGTCATATAAAGTCTTAGAGGAACTTGCATAAAAAGTGGGCTAAATAAAAGTAGTCAGGGAGCTTTCTTTCCAGTTGAATGAGTAGTGACCAATACTGTGTGATGAGTACCGTAGAGAAAATAAAGTGGATTAGCTTCAACAGAAGAGACTAAATCTGTAGCTGCTTGGTTTTTTCTTCCATCCCTTACTTGAGATGCAGGATTCTTTTATTCAGGCTTGCTCAGAACATTTGTTTAGTTTTCTCTCTCTTCCTACATTGTGTGCTTGTCTATGAAATATCGTGTGTTTCTCTCCTCTAGTTTTTAAGTTCTCTAATTACAATTTTAGTTACTCCTTTAGTGCCAGGAGCGATTTCTAAAAACATTGTATTTCTGTCTAAGAGAGACTCCATTCTTCCACTGATTGAAGATTATTTGAATTGAAAGTACTTTTAACCACAGTGTACTTTCCTCCTGTATCAAAGTTTTTCATAGGCTCTAGTGGAAGTAAAAACAACTTTATTCATAGCTGATCTTGCCATAGCATAAAACTTAAAAAATCATTTCTGGTAATGGGTTGTATTCAGCTGCGATGCTAGTTGTGGATATTTCCGTGCAATTTTTCTCCTTTTTTTTAGTCTTGAATGAGCTCGTCATAGCTCCCTGTGATTTGTGAGCTCAAAGCTGATGAATAACAAGTTTAAGATCAAGCCATTGGTGAAAGATTAATTTTGAAAGCCAGCTAGAGAGACATCTTTTTAGAAGTATTTTTCCTAGACTGATGCTATTTTGATATTTGCCTTTCCAAGCTGATGAAACAGAACATCTGACCCTTCCTTCTGTTATGTGGCGTGTTACATCTGATTCAAAAATGGAAATGTAAAAGGTTAATTCATCCCAATAGTATAAGCATTCTTTTTTCTCCTTCCCCATTAGAATTGAAGCCATCTTGGACTTGAGAGCCATGCTATTACATAAGATTTACCTAAAAAACCCAAATCTGTTTGAATTGGTTCTCTAGAGTGCGGTGATTCTTGCCAAGCAGAATTTTTGTGGACAGTGACTTAATAGAAATGATCAAGCTAGTGCTTTATTAGTGTAAGACCTACTAAGGCTGGACAATCACATGGAACTACAGACCAACACCTGCTTCAGTTATTTGAAGTGTAGGGTTATTTTACATTAAGGTGTGCCAAACCTTGTATGGCCCATGGACTATTATCCACTGGAGTTTCATGTGGGTGCCAGTGATGCAGCGGGGAGTAGCCTGAGGAGCATCGAGAAGGACTACAGGGCCCTGGGAGCAACGGTTAAGGACTCTGGGGCGCAAGTAGTCTTTTCAGCAGTCCTCCTGGTCAAAGGGAAGGGGGGTGAAAGGGCCAGTTGAATCTGGCAAGTCAACAAATGGCTACGGGAATGGTGACACAGCCAGGCCTTCAGGTACTTAGACCATGGGACTTGCTTTGAAAAGCCTGGTCTACTAGGGGCTGATGGGGTACACCAAACTGAGAAGGGGAAGAGGGTCTTTGGCCAAAGGCTTGCCAGGCTCATCAAGAGCTGGGAGAACAGTCCATCCCACCATTGTCAGTATGGTGCCAGTGCCAGCAACACGTGCCCAGAACTCGGGGAAGAATCGCAGGTAAGTAAGAGAGAACCTAAAATGCAGCCCAAAGGAATTCCTATTGCTCCACCCAGCAACTTGCCTTCATTGGGGACCGAACTTAAGTGCCTCTGTGCCAATACATGTAACATGGGGAACAAAGAGGAAGAGTTAGAGATGTGTGCATACCTGCAGGGCTACGATCTATGACAGAGAGCTTATGAGTCAGGATTAGAGGGATGGCAGGGACAGAGGACATTACAGTGGGGGTTTGCTACAAGCCACCTGGCCAGGAGGACCGAGCAGACCTGGCCCTCTACAGGCAAATAGGAGCAGCCTCACGGTCACAAGCCCTGGTCCTTCAGGGGGACTACAGCCACCCTGACATCTGTTGCAGGGACAACACAGCAGGGGCACAGGCAAGCCAGGAGGTTTCTGGAGTGCGTGGATGACAACTTCCTTCTGCAAATGATAGGAGAGCCATCAAGGAGAGGTCCTATACTGGACCTAGTTCTCACCAACAGGGAGGGGCTGGTGGGGGACGTGGAACTCAAGGACAGCCTTGGCTGCAGTGACCATGAGATGGTGGAGTTCAAGATCTCTGCGCAGTGAGGAGGCTGTGCAGCAAGCTCTCTGCTCTGGACTTCAGCAGGGCAGACTTTAGCCTCTTCAGGGATCTGATGGGTAAAGTACCATGGGATAGAGTGCTGGAGAGAAGAGGGGTCCAGGAAAGTTGGTTGATATTAAGGGGCACCTCCTCCAAGCTCAGAATGATGCAGCAAGTCAGGCTGTTTGTCAATGACAGGGGCAGTGGGATAGAGTGCACCCTCAGCAAGTTTAGCAACAACACCAAGCTGTGTGGTGCTGTCAACACGCTTGATGGGAGGGGTGCCATCCAGAGGGACCTTGACAAGCTGGAGAGGTGGGCCTGTGTAAACCTCATGCAGTTCAATCAGGCCAAGTGCAAGGTCCTGCACCTGGGTAGGGGCAGTACCAGGCACAAATACAGACTGGGCGGAGAATGGATGGAGAGCAGCCCTGAGGAGAAGGACTTGGGAGTACTGGTGGACGAGAAGCTTGACATGAGCCAATAACGCGTGCTTGCATCCCAGAAATCCAACCGCATCCTGGGCAACCTGATCCAGTTGGATATGTCCCTACTCCCTGCAGGAGGGTTGGACTAGATGACCTTTGAAAGTCCCTTCCAACCCAACCTATTCTATGATTCTGTCCTATAATACCTGTCTTTAGAAGGAATTTTGAGCAACAGGGGACTATACTTTTGTTGTCATTCAGCTCGCTTATGTATGCTGGAAAGTATAAAAGCAGAATTAACGTGTATCTTTGGCTATTGGAGAACATAGTGATGATCGCTTATTAAAAAACCTTATTTTGTTAAATTATTCTGTTTAATTAGTTTAATGAATTGTCTTAGGCTTTTAATCCATTAGAACAAATGCACACAATGAATGTGATATTTTCTGGAAATGGTTTTTTTTCAATGAAAACCACCTGAAGATATTTGAAGTATTAAATTGTAAGTAAAAGATAAATTATAGAGCGTATGGAATTTTGGTAGTTCTTTAGTTTAACCCGTGAAAGTAAAGAGGAAACAGGAATGACTTCCCTAAGGCCCTTAAAAAATTCTTGTAAAAGCATGGGAAAATGTGATCAAATTGAATGCCCAAAATTATTAGATTGAAATATTTGTTACAAAATAATTTGTTATTTATTCTGGAGAAGTAGTCACAAAGCATAAATATACTGGTGAAAAGTGAAATGTATTTGTTTGGATTCTGTGTATGACAGTCAGAATTGTTCTCCAGAATATCTTCACCTTTGAGTAGCTGTCTGGAATACCTAGGGAGACAAACGTCTGAAAGATATGCTTGGCATTTTGAGTTCCCCTCCTACATCTAGTTTATACTTAGTTGAGTGAAAATTTGAATATTTTGGAAGTGCAGTTTACTTTTTTTTTTGATGAAAAATAGAGGGTTTAAGTCTAACTGTAGAGCTAAGACTTCTATAACCAAATGACTGAATGTCATTTCATTAATGAGAATAGATGTAACCACATAGCTTGTGAGTAATCAAATTAAATAGGATCCTGAACATCTGGAAAAGTTCCGCAGTTTTGTGAGATATTTGAAACTGACACAATGCTCAAGATCTTTTGAGTGTTTACAGAAATTATATAGAAGTCTCCTGAGTAGAAATTTGTAGTGATTTGGTGTGCAAACTTGACACAAGCAGGAGCTGTGGAGAAGCATCTTCAAGTGTATCCTAGAATTTAAATGAAAGTGACGTCTCGTCAAGATGATTATGAAGCAGTTTAAGGCACCTCACTTGAGTACCTAGAATAGTGAAATGTACATGCAGACCTTCCTTAATTAATTTTCTTAATTATAATTAAGTCTTTTCTGGAGTGGATTTTACCTGAATAGACTAAATTGAAATGGAGAAAATACCATATGGATGCAGAACATTTTATATTGGGAAATTTATGTTCTGCAGTGGGTGTCCTTAGGTCGTTGGACAATTTATTTTCCCACTTCCTCATATAAAGTGACTCTGCTTTCTGGACGTAAAATATCCAGAATCCAGAGTTTTATTTCAATATTTAGAGAATAATCAGAATACTTTTGCTCTGTAGTTGTAATCTTTTTTTTTTTAATCCACTAAGTTTTGATCCAGGAATATCTGTGGTGATGTAACTGGCTTATTGGAGCTTGTAGAGATTGGAAGTATATTTCAATAGCTACCCTATGTAGCTACTGCAACTGCAATGAATTTAATTTTTGTTTAAAAAATGTGTTCTGTAGTATTTCCATCAGGTTTATGCAAACCCACATTTTCTAGGTTACATGTGTAGATGACTTCCTCATTTCCTATGCTTGTTGGAGTTGGATTTGACTTCTGGAATATAGTCTTTGTGGCAGTCCTTAGGACTGCTTAGGAGTTGTGTTGAACTTCGTGTACAGCTACTTGCTTAAATGCATCACACCTTTTTTTTTTTCTTTTTTTTCTTTTTTTTCTTTTTTTTATCTTGTATCATTGAAGCTTGTAAGTAATTGACTATGGATGTACATGATACCATGTTATAATTACCTGCATGTGTAGTATAGAGATGTGCAGATGAACTTGACTATGGTAAAAAAAGACTTAACTGGAAACTTGCATAACCATCACCAGACCAGTTCTAATGTCTCTGTGTGTGTGTGTCAGACTCTGAGGACTGTAAGGGGAGATCTCATTGCACTCTATAGCTTCAGGAAGGCAGGTTGTGATGAGCAGGGGTTGGTAACAAGCAGGACCCGAGGAAATGGCCACAAGTTGTACCAGAGGAGGTTTAGATTGGACGTGAGGAAAAACCTTTTCTCCCAAAGAGTGGTCAGGCACTGGAATGGCCTGCCCAGGGAGGTGGTGGAGTCGCGGTCCCTGGCAGTGTTCAAGAGGCGGCTTGATGAGGAGCTACAAGATATGGTTTAGTAGCTGTGGCAGCAATGGTAGTGGGAAGACGGTTGGACTAGATGATCTTATAGGTC
>JAAGAY010006298.1:0-14518 GCA_011801015.1 Ardeotis arabs | reverse complement strand
TTAACAAACACCTCCCCCTCCTCAAAAAAAAAAAAAAAAGAAAAAAAAATCTATGAAAAAGGAATTCCAAAAAGCTTTGCAAAAGACTACGAACAACTTTAATGTATGGTTATCATATATTAAATAGAAAAGATGTCAATACCTACATTCTGAAGAGTTCACATGAGTTCCATTTTGGAGGAGTGATCCTACAGAACAACTAGGGAACATATGTGTTAGGAAATGGCCTGGACACTATTTCCAAAAGATTTGGCTCAGTCATCATACCTCTGAATAGAAGGTAAATGAAGAGTCTTCAGATATATTTTTATGTTTTATAGCAAAAGATTGTTGTGGAACTTGGCAAAAAAAAAGTATTGCTTGTGAAATTCTGCACTCCTGTGACAGTCTTCATGACAAAAAGTAGCCAAGAATTGTCTTGTAGCTATTACCAAAAAAGGTAAGTTCAGATGTATGGATACTGGGACATGTTCTACTCTCATTTGCGAATAAAACTTCAACTGAGAAGGTCAAAAGAAAAGTTCGTCTTTCAGTGGCTCAAGTGAAGTGAGTTAGTGGTTTCTATCTACATTTTATTTAGGTCTCTACTTCTCACTGTCAGTTAATGTCATTTAATGAGATAACCCTATCATCTTGGAATTTTATAGCCAGAGGAACTGAATGGTCACCATCTACCTTTAGGTTATATATTAACTCATAGACTTGGAGGTTTTGAGATCTAGGGTTATGCTTATTCCTAAAAGAGAGATTAAAAGGTGAGAATCTTTTCCTTTTTTTCCTTTATTTTTTCTTTTGAGATCTCAGGCATATCAAATCCAATCATCCCTTTGGATGGCATGAGGTCTTTGGCATACTCAAATCAAAGGATAAAAACAAAAAGACAGTAATCCAAAATTTGCAACCATACAGTTAAATGTAAAATCATCAATTCATTGATCAACAATCATTGATTCCTTGACCAATTAATTCACTGATTATTTAAAAATTCTACTGAGAACATTGTAGTCCTGTATTTTCTCTCATTTTTCAACATCCACAAGGAGAAACAAAGGATTTTTTATTTGAATTTTTAACTACTTAAATAGTTAAACTCAAAATATAGAAAAAGTTAGAGAAAGTAGGCAACACTTTCTGACATTTGTATGCATTAAGAAACACATTACAGCACAAAATACTTTAGTTTTGAATACATCAGCCTTAATTTCTAATCAAATTTCTATCATTTGGGATTCTTGTCAATTTGAGGGCTCCTTAAAAATTCTTTCCACTATAACTAGATGCCTTGCCCTAAGAAGATCTAAGATCCAATCTTGTCACGGCCCCAGCTCCCTAGTTGAGCAGGCACTTAGAAGTTCAGATGAGTTAATGTCAGTGTCTCATTTAGCTGTCATAACAGGCAAAGGGGCTAAGTTCAAGAAAGCAGGAATCAGGTCTCTTACTATTCAAGGCAGGCAGACCACAGCTCCCCATATCATCAAGATAGTCATGAGGTATAAATACAGCCCTCTAAAGTGTTTAACCCTTTATTAATGGTTTATGTAAGCTGTTGGAAAGCATAGTAATAACATAATAGTGCTCATGGTCATGTAGAGTAAAGGAGGTGTTCTTGTAATTTTACTAACACCCCCTTAATCTAACAGCTACTTATCTCAGCAGGAGGAACACAAGACTGTACTTTACTGACTACTTTTTCTAAAACCCTTGCTCCTTCCTTTTCTCCTCTCCCTTTGTCCTTATACATATAAACCTCCCATATGGTGAAGGGACCATTTAAACTGTTCTCATAAATACCAAATTAAATATTTTCACAGACAATAAAAAGCTAGTTGTCTAATCCTCAGTTCTCCAAGTGTTTTTTATTGTCATTCAGCCATTTCTTAGCTTTTGATGTTGCTTGCTTTTCAGTCTCCCCTCTGTGCTAAATTATTGTAAAGATTTTACTTTCATCAGTGCTTTTAAAACATTTTCAAAAACAAACTCATCACCAAGTTTTCTTATCACATTTCTTTTCATATTATTTTTAAATTGTGAGCATCAAAGATATGGCCCAGGCTTCCCAGAGAAACAATATAACAACCATGGTTAGAAATTAGCTGTGCAGGGCTTTCCTGGTTTAGCTGGAAGGTGAAATGCCTGTATGGTTTCAGGAACAGCCATGTAAGATCAGTCTAGAAATGTGGTATTCAGGGACTCCTCCCCTAGCAGTTTGTGCTGTGACTACTTCTGCACACTACTGCTGTTTGTCACCTGGGATCAAGTGGTACTGTTCCACCGAACACCGCGCACAATCTGAGCTACCAACTGACTAAGCGGTAACAGCATATGGACACGTGCAGTCTTACACACCCTATCAATTTGGACAGCACACTGCCATTCTACAGTAACCTGCTTCCCAAACACTGTAGGAGAAGATCTAACTGTTTTATGAACAAGCTGAAAGTCTATGTGCAAGTATGCTCTAAGTAGAATGATAGAATCATAGAATAGTTTGGGTTGGAAGGGACCTTCAAAGGTCATCTAGTCCAACCACCCTGCAAGGAGTAGGGACATCCCCAACTAGATCAGGTCTTTCCTGTAGGCCCCCTTGAGGTACTGGAAGGCTGCTATAAGGTCTCCCCGGAGCCTCCTCTTCTCCAGGCTGAACAGCCCCAACTCTCTCAGACTGTCCTCACAGGAGAGGTGTTCCAACCCTCTGATCATCTTATGGAATGCACTAGTCTCTGTATTTATAGTAAGGCCACAGGTAAATGCATGCACCTTTTCTATACGCCTGTGATTGAAAATCTCCCTATCTGAATCACTACGTACTCTCTCAGTAAGTTCAAATGACAACATGATTTTCAAGGTAACGAAAGTCATGCCATTTTTTTCTCAAGGGTATGTCAGGTGAGGGGTACCATCATGCTTATCTGTCCAACTAGATAAGAATGTCAAAAAAGCCTATAAAATCCATACTGGACCTGATCCATATCAAGACTAGCAATTGTTGTTACCACACAGGAAAAAGTCACAGAAGGATTAATTTAGATGATGTAATTTGAGAAATCCTTCAGACAAAATAACTACTTAGTCTACAAGGAATTTTCAGAAATGAAGGTAAATACATTCAAGAATACTGATTCCCTATGAAAAGACTTACTTGTCATCAGGTATTCCTTTTGCTATCACATACCTCTGGCTGTAGAAAAATGTGTTTATAGAACTTCTGGAGAGAGGAATTCAGATACTAAAAACCACAACTTTCAATGAGAGGTGAAAACAAACATTGTGTTTCTGTGCCTGAATGCACAGCATGCATGGCATCTCAAATCATTAAGGAGTTTATCATCAAAAAATTTTACTATCCAGATGGGAACTGAGGCACAGAGAGATTAAAGCATTTCCTCAAGACTATGTCATAAAGCCGTGTAGAACCAGGAATCAAAAAGGTTCCTTTCAACAGCTCACACAGTCAGCAAGCTACACTGACAGTCTTCCTTGCATCGTGCAACTCCTTTACACAGGAATTTAAGCCAACCACAAATATGCTTTATACGCTAAAAAAAAAATAATTATAGTTTTGAATGATCTCTTTTTCATACAAATACAGAGGTTTGTGCATCTGAAACACCAAAAAAAATGAAACCTCAACAGCTATCAAAGCAAGAGGGTTTAGTCAGACTGCTTGAAAATCATGCATTTGTTTTTATTACAACTCATATTACTCAACTGTTTGAGAAGTTCTGAGAAAAATGTTATCATGAAGGACCATAACCCTCTTTTATGAAGATTCAGCAGCTTTCACATGAATAGCATTCCTGCCATAACAGGAACTAATATTCCTGATTTGCTTATAAAATCAGATAACAAAACCAAGGCATGTCTTTTTTAAAGGGAGAGGGAGAAGGTAAAAGCCTATGAGATCTCAAGAAAAAAGAATAGCACAATATAATAGGACTATGACACCTAAAACAATACTGATTCTTTACGAAGGTATAAAGATGATATTTCACAAGGACACTGAAATGGAGAACTGTGCTTAGCAGAAAACATTTTTAATGAAAGCAAGAAGGACATAGATAGTTCAATCTGCACATACCCAAAGAAAGCCTGCAGCCTGCCAGAATAGCCAAACCTAAAGATACCCTGTCTTAGAAAGATCCATCATCTTCATTCAGGGAAAAGCTTAAACCTTTAAGGACCAATGAGAAGGTGTTTGTCTTCATTCAGTGGTTTGTTATTTTCAGAAGGCAAGGGAGCTAGGGAGGAAGCCAGTTGTTTTAATTTGTTCTGAAAGAATTCAGCAAGACTTTTCCTCGAAATTTATGCTTCCTTCCAGTTTCAGCTATGATGGAAATTATATTAAGAAATCCTTGGTGGATAACCTGGTGCTTGTGGTTTGAGTTTCATCCGGAAGCAGGGATCTGAAAGAAATACAAAACTGAAGAGAAACAGACAAAATGTGATTTCCTCTGAGGACTCAAGAACATCATGCCAAGTCCATCTAGCCCAGCATCCTGTCTCTGTCAGTGGCCAGTAGCAGATCTAGACAGAAATGCAAGGACAGAAGCAGCATACAAAAATAGTTCTCTAGAATATTTCTTACTGCAGGGTTCATCACATCATTCTTTGCCAGAAGTGCAGTTTGTTATCTCTACATAAAAGGATGGTTGCAAGCATATATCTAATAAGAAAGTACTATAAATGGAAGTTAACTGTGACTCGGGTTCAATCAGCACTCTTGTCAACCTTTTTGAGTAGTTTTTATACTGTTAATTTGTTAATCAGTCAATGTACTTTCTTTATCTAGATGCATGTATTATAGAAGATTATAATAAGAGTATGTCTTCTTTTTTTCAGCTGCATCAGTTCCTTGTCAGTTCACTGTGCCTGTACACAAGAAATGATGGCAGAGCAATAAAAACACCGATCATGGGCAACGAGAAGATGAGACTTTCTTTCAGCAGTGGTGCCAGTTTATCGCCAGCTGTGAAAATCATTAAACTATGGCTGCTGACTCTTGATGGACTAAAACAACTGACCAATATTTGTCTTTCATCTAGACTGCAAGGTCTTTGGAGTAGAGGTTTTTTTGTTGGTTTTATATTTAGAGAACATCAGCACCATCAGGTTCAGATTAATGAGCTATGAACTTAATAGCATTGGTAATAAAAATTAAAAATAAAAATAAAATTTGTAGAGGGATGTATGTGCTGCACAGATAATATTAATCACATTCTTTTTCCATCATTTCACTAATCAGAGGACACAATGGAGTCCAAAAAACTACATGTTGCCAGGTATGACCGACAAATTTTGGAACACATAAACTAGGTGGTACATTTTAGTCTTGCAATTTTCTAAACCCATAAATTCAGGAACACCACTAGAGGGCCCACAACTATTTAAAGTTTTATTCTCAATTTTACACTGCACATACACAGTGAATAGAAACTTTCAAAGCATAGGCAGCAGGTTTCTTGAAGATATAGTTAAATTATTTTCACAGAAGTCAGTCTTCAGGAAACGCAGTGCTTAAATGCTAAGACTCAGATCAGCTTAAAACCTGATCAGAAAATGCACTTTGTTGAGCCCAAACCATTCAGCAAGGCTCAGCATCATTCTATGTCATTTTCCACAGACTAATGATGAAGTCACCACAGACCATCAGACATGACAAGAGGGACTAAATTTTGATACTTCAGAACCTCAAAAGCCACGGGCGACAGCGTAGCTGGAGTGCCATAGGGCCAAGGAAGAAGGGGTCTTGGTGCCCATGGTTATCCATCCCCAGAGTCAGCTTTTGGGCTGTTTGCCGCAAAATCTGAAAAATGCTGGAGTAATTTGGCTCTTAGTGGACCCACCCAGGAGCTACTGGGTTTAACACAAGTTTTCTCTTTATTTATTATTTGGAGGAAATTTTGACTTTATGAATAGATGCATATATATGCATATCCCCCACTGAAATTTGACATAACAAAAATATTGGAAAAAAAAAAAAAGTAAAGTATTTGGAAGCCAGAAATACTGATTCTCAACAACCTCTACTAGCATTCTTATCATCATGCTAAAATAAATTTGAACAAGCTAGAAATAGTCAAAATGCCTCTTCTGTAAATGCAGAACTCCCTTTCATTTGTCCAAGTTTCTGCACTCAAGCAGATATCCTCTGTTACATTTAGGTATTTCCTCACTTACAGAAAAAGCAAGTGTCAAAACCCCATTAAGGACCAGGCAAGAGAAGTTACAAGAAAGAGATTGTCCATAATGTACCATCTGAACATAAGGAAAATGTTTTACTTCAAAGCTATCACCATGTTGTACACAGAAGCATAGCTACCTCTTTTCAAAGCTTAGGGGTTTGACACCATCATTACCATCATTATTATTGCAGGAGGCAGTGAGAATCACAAAAGCTTATAACAAAAAGAAGTAATCCATCTCCTCCTCTTCTTCCCTGTGAGAATCACACTGTTTCTGTGAGATAGCTCATAGATGCTGTTGTGGGGGAAAAATTACAATTGATACGGATTTTTTTTAATCAGAATTAGACAGCCTTGTGTAATATTAACCTCTCCCTATGGGTTTCAGTTGGATTGTAATATGAGATTCTCTCCACCATCCTTGATTCTCAACTTCCCTTTCATGAGAAAGAACAAATTATCTCAGTCACAGCAGCAAAGCCAATGCTGACATGTATAGTAAATTGTTGTGAGGAAGTAAGGTGTACCGCTGTGGCCGTGCACCTGGAGTGAACAATAAGAACATAAAGGATTTCTCTAGGGAAATCACAGAGGTTTGTCTGAACCACTTTCAGGAAAATAAAAGCAAATCCCTGGTTATAGACTGATTCTTCAGTGGCTGAACAGCCAGCTACTTGCAATAGCAGCTTTAGAAAGCAATTTAACAACAGCCAGGCTGGCTTTGATGCTGCCTTTTCAAACTGCAATACAAATCAGTTTCAGCTGGCTGAGCATCTTTCCCACCAGGGCTATGAGTACACCGGATTCACACTCCTGCACAACATTGTCCAGCAATTAAAAGAACACCAGTAAGCTCTGGTTTTTCAAAGGTCTGAAAGGCATACAATGCATACAAGTGTTTTCTCTTTATTCCAGAATCCAGTTGTGTATTCCCTAAAGTCAGAAAGAAAAATAATCCCTACACAGTCTTCTGGCAAAGTCAGTAGAAATTCCTGTCATTCATTTCAACACAACCAGGATTTCATATTTTATGTTTACCATTTAAAGACTACTGCCTTGCATTGATCTGTAGGAATGAAAGACTGTCAGGCCTCACTTGAAAATTGCTCTAAAGCCAGCTATAAGATGTGTTCCAGAAGGAAGAGGGAAGCTTCTGCTAGCTGGAGGCCAGACAGAGAGAGGTTTTCTCACTAAATGAGGCCATGAGCTCATGTTCTTTAGCATTTGCCAAAACCAAACTTTGAACTTTGGCATCACTGCCTTTTGATTTACTTCCATGTTGCTTGCTGCTGATGCAAATTTGTCTCAAAGAAGTAAGCTTTATTGAAAAGGTTCTGTGTAGACTTGCCCAAAGATAAAAACTATGCCATAGGGAGCAAATGCCAAGAGTAAGTAGACTAACCAGAGGGAAAAAAAGAAAAAAAAAAAAAACAATCTTACAGACTGAAAAGAAACTGAGGAGGTCTAATTGAAAAGGTAACTTAACAAAAACTAAGAGTCAAGTTAGGAAAACAAATCGGTTGGTAGGAATGAAGACATGCAAGAGAGAAAGTAGCTACTGGGGTACAAGGAAATTGAGCTTTTGGGGGAATAGGAAAGGAAAAATGGATGAGAACTAGTATAAAAAGAGGAAGACACATTGCATTTATTTTTAATCAAAAAGCTGAGAGCTTCTCAGTGGAGTTCACAGGACATTAATGTCTGATTGCTGTAATATTCCTACTGATATATATTCCTAGCAGTGCGCCCTGATTAGCCAAGAGTAGAGAGTATCCTTCCACTTCTTGCCTGTCTTCTGCAAATAAATGAGCTTAACTAAATGATTTTTGTAAGTGGAGAAAGTAAACTTTTAATAGAATTTGTGAAAATCATAATGGAATAGGACAATCAATTATATATTTAAAGCTTTAAGAAGAGTAAAACTGTGTTTATCATCAGCAAGTGACATTGTAAATACAATTTGGAAGAGTTTTTAAAAGGTCCTGCAAATGGCAAATAGCTTAAAAAAAAAGAAAAAAGAAAAAAGAAAAAAATCTATCCTTAGTTAGCAAACCATTACTAATCAAGGAGAACTAATGCACTGACATACTGCATGATTAAAAAAAAATCTAATAATAATCTAATTCTAATAATCTAATCTGAAATATATGTCAGGAGTAAAAAGTGCCTCCGTCTCATAACAGAGAGAAAGATCTAAAATCTAGCAAGATTTCAGTGATAAAAGGCAGTTCTGTATACACACAAAATCACAAGAAAAAATCCTCAAAGGTAACCACTAGATACCTGTTTGAAGTAGAGCTGAAGGTCATCAAAGGTTAGAAAAATAGGACTGATATTTCTCAGCAAATTTAAGAAAACAGTCAACTAGCAGCTCCATTTTACCAGCGTTCAGAAGCATCTGATTTTGAAACATCAATGATTTAATGCCCACCAGATAAAAAAAGATCCAGAGATGTCACGTTTCAAAGACCCTCGTAAGCGTATCATCAGCATAAAAATGAAAGTTGACAACATGATGATAAAAAATTGTTCTTGGGGCATAATAATTGGCAAATTGGTACATCAGAGGAAAATAATACAATTCACCCCATCACAGGGAGATTCCTGGAGAAATGAATAATACATGCAGGTGTTGCTCTCCAAGAGTCTCCAAACACAAGTATAAGACTGAGCCCTGTGTGAGCTATAACTTGCTGCATCGTTTGGGGTCATGAAAGGTTTCACAAGACTGTAGTGTAAAATTCTTAATTTATCCACAAAACAAGTTCAGGAGGAAAGCTGCACAAAAAGTCATGTCCAGCAGACTGAGAAGGAAAATCAAAGTAATTGCACAGTGAAAATGAAGTGAAAGCATAATAGTATTCTGCATCCCCAGCCCTGGGTCTGGGCAATTTGCTTTGTATCCAGCTGGGGGGTCTATCTGCACAGTAGCACATATCATACATTTTCTGTTCCCTGAAGCTGTGCCATATGCCACAGCTGGAGCATGTACTGGAGGATTAGACTCAATAAAGCACTTACTTGCCCCAGAAATGGTACCAAAACTCCAAATCAGGAGGTTCTCAATAAATAAGGATTGTGGAAGATGACCCAAAAACTCTACCTCATGCTGTCAGACCTTGCTACAGCTCAAAACACTAAGAAAGGCAGCAGAGGTGGGGGGAGTCCAAAATCCCACATCTATCTGAAACTTAGTTAGCGATCTTCACAAATTTTGTATAGAGGCCTGAATTCTGTCCATGATACCTACACGTATTTTATCAAAAGGCATTACAAAGACCCTACTCTTCTTTTGGTTTTGCTCTTTTTGGTCCCAGATGTAAAAGGGTCACTTCCATCCCATGGTCTACTTTCAGCTGAAGCAACCCACTCACCTACTTAGTTCTAATTGGTTGGTTGTTTTCCTAGAGTGTATATAACCTAATGTTCAAATATATAAAACGTCAGCTTTATGAATCAATACCAGAATGGTTAGTAGGTATAGACTTTTAGCAGTTTTGTAAAATCTACTTGATGAGCCTCTTTCAGGTCTTAGAACAATTTCAGCCCTATTTTCTTTTTCCTTCTGAATATAGAATCATAGAATCATAGACTCACAGAATAGTTAGGGTTGGAAGTGACCTTTAAAGGTCATCTAGTCCAACCCTCCTGCAAGGAGCAGGGACAACATCAACTAGATCAGGTTGCTCAGAGCCCCATCCAGCCTGACCTTGAACATCTCCAGGGACCTTTAAAGGTCACCTAGCCCAACCCTCCTGCAATGAGGGGGCAGGAAACTACCACTACTTTTTGTAGTTTAACGGTGTCCAGCAACTCCATTACCCTTGACAGAGCACAGATGTGACAAAGAGAACTTGCTAAAGAAAAATTACAATCCTAGAATCATAAAATCATAGAATAGTTAGGGTTGGAAGGCACCTTTAAGGGCCTTCTAGTCCAACCTCCCTGCAAGGAACAGGGACATCTTCAACCAGATCAGCTTGCTCAGAGCCTCATCCAACCTGGCCTTGAATGTTTCCAGGGATGGGGCATCAACCACCTCTCTGGGCAACCTGTTCCAGTGTTCTACCACCCTCAGTGTAAAAAATTTTTTCCTAATATCTAATCTAAATCTACCCCCCTCTGTTTTAAAACCATTACCCCTAGTCCTGTCACAACAGGCCCTACTGAACAGCCTCTCCCCATCTTTCTTGTAGGCCCCCTTGAGGTACTGGAAGACTGCTATAAGGTCTCCCTGGAGCCTTCTCTTCTCCAGGCTGAACAGCCCCAACTCTATCAGCATTTCTTCATAGAAGAGGTGCTCCAGCCCTCTTATTGTCATTGTGGCCCTCCTCTGGACTTGCTCCAACTGGTCCATGTCCTTATGTTAGGGGCTCCAGAACTGGATGCAGTATTCCAGGTGGGGTCTCACCAGGGCAGAGTAGAGGGGGAGAATCACCTCCCTCAACCTGCTGGCCATGCTCCTCTTGATGCAGCCCAGGATGCGGTTGGCCTTCTAGGCTGCAAGGGCACATAGCCAGCTTATGTTGAGCTTCTCATCCACCATCACTCCCAAGTCCTCAGTTCTCCTCAGGGCTGCTCTCAACCCGTTCTCCACCCAGTCTCTATTTGTGCTTGGGATTGCCCTGACCCATGTGATATCCTCATGATAGATTGTTTTAACAGGTACAATGAGCGAGCACAATTTGAGAGGAGAAGGTACCAACTTGAGTTTTGTGAGAGCCATAGCTTGTCACTGCCCTAACCAATGGAAAATAGAGTTCATTTGCCAGCACCACTGCAAAAGTAGATTCTCTGGTAAGTAATTTCATAGTAGTGATCCAGTTTTAGCAAAAATCCAGACAAGTTAAGAGGAGAAACTGTGAAAGAAATGTGGCTTTTCATTTAATTATTAAGTTATTTGATGTCATTTAACCACTCATTCTGTATGCACTGAAATGGAAATGTTTATTTTAAGTAGTATTTTCTCCTCTTTCTCTTTTTAGATCACATCAACAGACTTTTTTCTTCCTCTCTAGGGAAGGCAATCTGCTGCTACTTTTCTGTTAAAAAGTTCACAATATGGAGAAGCATCAGAAACAATTAGCAAAAAAATGCTGATGTGAACTCAGGAGAAAGTCTGCATAGAGTCTCCAAGGAAATCTTTGGAAGCACAAGAAAAAAAAAACAACCAATAATCCTCTGTCATTTCATGTACTCAGGAAGATTCTTTCAGGAAGTATGCAATAATTTATGGAAAAACTGCGTGTATTGCGAAGAGTCTATTCAGAGAGCTTCACCATGACTGTTTACTTTTCCACTCCGTATTTCCATTATTTGCATAAGCTTCTGCCGCCTTGCAGAAAAATCTCCTGTGATGGGCTACATCTGCTGCAGCATGTTGCATGATGCCCTTCTCCTTCCCCTTCCTCCTGCCTACTCAAGAATCAGAAGCCAATATTCCCTATTCTATCCCCAACCTTCTGCTTACCTGACAGCTCTGAACAGAACGGTCCCCATGCAAACCAGAGAATGTATAGCTCTTGCACACAGGTACACCAAGCAGTAGGCACAGTATGATGATATGTCAGCACAGCCTCTGCTAAAGCAACTGAAACGTCATTTAAAAGTCTTTATTCAGCAGAACGTATTACCAGGGAGAAGAGATTCTTTTTAACAGTCTGTAGCAATGCCAATTCCTGCAAGTCTTCTTGTTTTATAACTTTCATTTGACACTGAAGGGGACTAGACACATCCATATTTACACAGACAAATAATATCCATTTCCCAGTTTGCAAAGTATGATCAATAAATATGTATATTTTAATTAGGATAAGTCATGAAATAGCTAAAAATAGTTAATGGAACAGCTGAATTTCCCAGAACTTAAATACACTTTCTGCCAGAGTTCATAATTTTCATTAATCTCTAGAGTTTGCTTACTCCATTTACCAAAATGACAAGTTCTGAGTAAGATATTACTCAGAAAAATACTAGCAAATATGGCCATTTGTGACCCCAAAAGCAAGATCAGAGCACCAAATTTTCTGTTTTGTTTATGTAGGAATTCTATACACTCAAATCCCTTCTCTCATGCTTATTTCCTTTGATTTGGTCATTTTTCTAAGAACTTTCAATTAAGGCCAGGATAACCTACCTGCCAAGTAAATTGCTAAGCAGTGCAAATAAAGCAAGTAAGATCTCACTGGTTCTGGTGAAGACCTAAAAGGAACAGCTTGGATCTGCTGGATTACCTCTTCTCATTCAGAAAGCTTACTCTGTCCTCCATTTGGAAAAAAACAGATGCCTTAAAAACGGAACTGCCACCAACGAGCATGTCTCATCAAAACTACATATATCTGTATTAACCAGGGAGGAGTTACGGTTACCAGAAAGAAATGTTGAAGATGCCGTGAGCTAAAACTTTGAAACCTCAATTTGCAATGGTAATTAGAGAGTTGTTCCTGCAATCTACCAGCTGTTTAATGAGGTGCAACTGGTTTTGAAGTTTAAAGCTTAATCAAGACATATTAGCAGGAAAATTAGAATATATCCAAAAGCCAAAGAATGGGATTAGCCCATTTGGGTGAAAGTCAATCTAATAGCGTCGTAAAAGAAAGAGATCAGTATTTTGTGAAAACAGTCACCAGGTAAACCGTAAACTACGCTTCTCTGACTGGCTACAGGCATCGCCATTTGCAGATTGTTTCAGATAAACGAAGTACCCATTAAAACATACAAACTCTGTGTGCTAAGATCCAAAGCAGAGAAGCACATAAAGTAATGCACCAATACTTGATCTACACTACGTATAATTATCCCTTGTTGTGCCCTCTCCTCTTTTGATAGCTGCAAAACTATGTGTCAGATGTGGAGAAGCCTGTAGCCAGATTTATCAGGAAAGGACAGAGGGTCTAAAATAATTGTAATTTCTTCCACTTTCCTCTCTTGGGACAATACTACAGACACACAGTCCTCTTGTCCAGCTATACCACAGCGACACCCAGTCCTGAGCTGCTAAGAGAAACGAATCCTTCAGCTCAGGTGGTAGAAAGTTATTCCTTCAAACAGAGATGCCTCGCCTTGCTGTAGATGCTTAGCACATAGGCAAAATCATCCTCAAATATTTTGGAATTACGGGCAACAGTTTATGCTGCTGTTCCTCCTCTCACCAAACACAGACATATGCACAGGGCTTTTTATTATTATTTCTGATTTCAGTTCATTCTGCAGTGACTGAAACTGTGAAAGAACAGTCACATCCCCTGAACAACATTTTTGCCTCTTTGTCATGTCCTCTCTAAACACTCACAGGTGTGTGCAAATAGTGCTGCCAAAGTGATCCGATCACACTGGAGATTACCAGAAATGACAGTAATAAAATCATGCTCAACTGTTTTGCCTTCTGACTTTTTTTACGTCTGTAACTACTACCCTGTATTTTATATTTGCAATACTAGGAAACGCTATCTCCATCTACAAAGCATGTGGTTGTGAGGATACTAGCATTTCAGTATCTATCGAGGACACAAAAGTAATTTCAAAATGGTAATTAAGCCTTTGAAGAGTATCCAATTAGTGTGAAAAAGTACTTTGAACAAATGTGGAGCTCTCTGTCTAAATTGAATTGATATAACACTGTTGAAAATCTCAATTTTTCAAGCTTTGCTACCTGTGTGAACATCACTCTTTTTCTAAATATTTTATGCTGTCAGTACCATATCACCAATTACTAGGAGCTGGTTTGCAGCTACCTCAGGCTACCTGAGGAGTCAGTCATCATCAGCTCACAACATATGTCACAGAGCAAGTCGGAAGGACTTCTTAATATTGAATACAGTCCAAGCAAGGGGGATTCTTTAAAATGGACATTAGATGGTTTCTTCCAATACCCTTAGGTTCTTCCCACATACAACCGTAACAATCTTGTTTCAGCCAAAAACCCAGACTCCAAAGGTTGTTAAAGCTGTGAAGATGAAATGAAGTCTACACATAGCAGGTAAAGCTCCTTAAGGGCATATAAGCACGATCTACAATGAGTGTTTTATAATGGCCATGTGTTTTCCCCTGATCAAGGCTTTTCAAACTTGACAAGACTGGGACTGTCTTAGTTCTACTGGTGAACCATTACTCAAAGGTGTAATGTTGACATAGTCTATGGGACAATTCGGTGAGTTACTGTCCACCGCTACAAACTAAATGCCCTTTTGTGAACAAAGGACACCAACAGAGTAGCAATATCCTGCTCTAGAAATGCAGTGATCATATCAGGTATGAAAACTCCGATCAAGGCAGATTTTGCCGCATGTATATCTATGTCTTCTTGTCTCCTATAATCCATACCATTCCAAAAGCAT